>PVIR01006187.1:16170-67672 GCA_004026965.1 Petromus typicus | reverse complement strand
ATGAGAAAATGAAGATGTAAATGAGTCCTAGCATTGTATGTTATATATTGTGAAATAGAAAATGCTCAATGTAAAATAAGGTGAAAGGGGACAATGTTGAGATTGTAACAAAAAAGTAAGGAAACAAATTTTATATATATGGGGGGTCGTAGGGTGGGTGCGGCTATGGGAAAAAATGAGAATTAAGTTGTGTCTTATACTGGTACAAATCCCCACTATGGAGTGCAATCATGATGTGTATATTTAATGTACCAATAAAGGTAATTTAAAAAAAAAAAAAGAATTGCTATACTTTCTGAAATTCCCCTTCCACAAACACATTCACCTTAACTCATTCGAATACAGTGTGTCTCTCCCTACCATCACTTCACCGAACAGTGTATGAAGGTTTCATAATATGGTATGACCTCCACTTTCTTATAGACAATGGCACACTTCTAAGCTTCATTTTTTTTTTTTGAGACAGTGTCTCCCTTTGTAGTTCAGGCAGGCCCTGAGCTCACTATGTAGCCCAGTCGAGCCTCAAAGTCAGCAATCCTGCTACCTCTGCTCCTGAATGCTGGGATTACAGGTGTGAGCCACCAAGCCCAGCACTGTGGTATGTGGAATTGACTGATGGTGGGTGTGAGTTACCACGCCTGGCATTGTTGAATATGGTTACTGAGAATCAAATTTAGGAATCTGAGCTTGCAAGGCAGGAGCCAGAACCACTGAGCTAAATCCCCAGACCCAGGCTTCATTTTAACTCAACTATAAACTACACTTCATGTAAAAGAACACTTTCCTTCTTGAAATATTCCTTACACTGATTTATAGGACACTAATTTCTTTTGGTTCTCTTCCAACTTTTCTGGATCCAGGTGTCCAGCAATACTCATACCTTCAGTGCTCCTTCACCTTCAACAGTACTGCCCAAGAGCTCAGACCACCTCCCTCTCTTGGTGCCTCATCTGAGCTCATGATTGTGAATTCCATCCCTGCTCTAGGGGCTCCTACAGGTCTATTTTCACAGCCACACTGAGAAAGGCTCAGCTAGTCAATCAGAAATGTGACATCGCCCCTTGCATATCTCTAGAATGTAACAGTTTTGTTACAGAATGAATCAACTCGAAAAACATCTAGTCCAAAACCTGACTTCAGAATTAAAGACACAATTGCTCCTACAAATAGACTCGTTTCTCAAAATAAGAAAGTTGTGAGAAAAGTCAGGCACAGAAAGAAGACCTATCCTCAATCCCAGCCCCGAGGATGCTGCGGCAAGAGAACTGTGAGTTCAAGGTCAGCCTGGGCTACGTGGTAAGACGTTGTTTCAAATTCCAACCCTTCATCCTAAACACAAGGAATAAGTAACTACTGAATGTTTTCATTTCACTGTGTACCCTTCACTAAAAAACGTAATACTGTAGGGTATTTTAAAGGTGAAAATAAAGGGGAGAGGAATAGACCAATAAATTAAAATAATAACTACGTTTCTAGCATCTAACAGTTAAAATGGAAAACCTCTGGGATAAGAGGCAATCCATGAAATGCTAGCAGACAAATACGAGATGACAATTGTACCTTCATGGTTTATTGAGCTTTCAGGTCATTCTAGGACGAAGTCAACTCCATTCTCAAGACACAGGAATCACCTACCACTTGCATACCAGAGAGCAGTTCGCACAGAGCTGCATGAAGTTTGAGTTTCTAGAGCACCCAGTTGGTAAGGAGGCTTTGAAGATCTGCAGCATTCCTCAGAGTATGCCTTCACTAATAGGACTACAGAATGATCACTACTGAAATGTATGTTTTTTAATGTTTTGACAGATTTTTTTTTTTTTTTTTTTTTTTGGTTTGGTTTGGTTTGGTTTTCTGGTTCTGAGGATTCAACACAAGGTGCTCTATCAGTAAGCCACCACCCTAGTTCTTTTTGTTTTTTTACTTTAAGGCCTGGCCTTAAACTTCTAGTCTCCCTGCTTGAGCCTCACAAGTAGCTGGGGTTATAGATACACACCACTACACCCAATTAATTTCATCTTTTATATTTCCCAGCATGCAAACAAGGTCAGGTTTTACAGCAAGGACACATTTCTTTCAAATCCAAAGTGACAACTCACTAAGAATTTGAAGGCTGATGGCGAAGAAAAGTAAAGTTTAGTTAATATGCCTAAGCAAACATTATCTAGGGGAGTGATGGAGAACCTTTTACAGCTTTCAGTGATAACACATAACCTGCTGCCACACATATGCCATCGGTTCTCCACCACTGACCGAGGGTGGTGTCAGAAATAACTCAGGTCTTTATTTAAGGTCTGAACCACCACTTCCAAATAAGTTACAATACTATACCGTAGATTTGTGATAGGTATTTACAACCCAATTGTACAAGCATCTCAATGAATGTAGTCACAGCTTTAAATACAATCTTAACCATTCCTGACCTGTATTTTCCTGTACAAAAAATGAGGTATTTTATTCAAGATAATTTTCGTAACTTCTGTATACTTCTTTTTTCCAAGTTTAAACTGGTTTTACTGGTGCTTTTTTAAAGGAAATTTTATTTGTACTTGAATTTCAATGTAGTACAACAGATATTAATAAAGAAAATACTTTTTAAAAAGTCTTCTTACTTCTATGAAAAAATAAAGTAAAATTTCCTAACAAATGAAAGAATGACATTAGCTAATAAACTGTGTACCATAATCTTAAAAGAATGGCCCAAAAGTTAGAGTACAAGTCATAGAAAAGACTCTTACAAAAAACAAACCAATAGATAACAGCACAAAACTTTCTTTTTGGTGAGTTAAGAGAACCTAGTGGTATAAATGATACAAATCAGTGCATATAATGAAATATTTTTGAAACCATGGAATAATTTAGAGAATTAGCAGACTTATCCCTACTTCCTATTTCTCTATCATCTTTTTCTTATGTTTTAACATTTAATAGAAACTATGTACAATAAATTTTTACTGTACTTTACATAAGACAGGCACCACATATATTTACATAGATTAGAAAGAAGATACATAGTTAATGAAGACCAAGTTCTGTAGGATATTTTCTTAGAGCATGAAGTCAGAGTTCAATTGAGGAAAAGCTTCAGACAGATAAATTTTAGACAAACATAACGATCACATTCATCATAAGAGAATTTGTATCTATCCATAATATATCTTGATACTTTTTCCCAATCTTCTTTTCTTCCTTCAACCTTCTTCCTCTCATTTACAAAAGATCTGTTTCTATTTCTTTTTCTATTTTTTTGCTCTTCTTGCCTTTCTAGTGTAATTTTTACACCCAAGAAACATGAAGTACATTGCCTGATATGGTCCTTAAGATATTCTAATGGTCTACAAACATAAAAGAATTTGAGAAAGTGCCAGAACCACGCAGCTAAATCCCCAGCCCTATAAAACAGTTTAGAAGATGAGATAAGACACAAGAAGCCAACCTACACCAGAATAGATATGAAACTAGGGCTACAAAGTTTTAGTCTTCTAAGATCAGAATTACTGCATCTTACTTGTATATATAAAAGAATGTACATACGACCTAAGGACTAAATACGGTTGCTTGCTCAGTGTCTATAAGGGATTTCTTCAAAGACTTCTGTAAACCCCAAAACCCAGGGGTGCTCAAGTTCCTTATGTAAAATAGTACACTGTTTGCAGGGAACCTAATCACATCTTGAAATCACCTCTAGGTTATTATTTATGATACCTAGCTGTTATGGCTCATAACTAGATGCCCCCACAAAGCCTCATATGGCTATGGCAGGGACTTTTCAGAGGTGGCCTTATCTAGGGTGTGTGAATATGAACTGAGGGTGTCATAATGAGATTAAGGGTATGTTACCGGATTGTTCCACTAATTGGTTTCTCATAGTTCCAGGTAGGCAATGGGAAGCCTCAACCTGAATGTTGGTGGCGCCACCCAAAAGTCTTATTGTATCCTGGATGGGATAAGAGAAAAAAGAAGGGTTGCTGCTTCGCTACCTCCTCCCTGCTTTGCTCTGAACTGCATCTTGTCTGCAGTGTCCCTCTGGCAGGCTGCCATGCCTTGAGGAAGATGTCTATGATCTGAAACCTCCACAAACTGTGAACCAAAATAAACTTTTTCTCCTTTAACTTATGAGTGTCAAGTATTTTGCCTCAGTCAGACAAGTAACTAAGATACTAACACAATATGTTACATAAATAATTTTTTTACTGCATTGTTTAGGGAATAAGAACAAGAAAAACGTACGTATTCAGTATAGATGTGGAGTTTTTTCAAATGCTTTCCACCACTATTGGTTGAATGTGCAGATGTGGATCACATGCATTCACAGGAATGACTGTATGCAAATTGAAAGGCCTATCAGTACCAAAAATTATACCAACTTTTAATTTTAGTGATGATGGAACAGATAACTGGGGCCAATATTTCCCCTGAGGTAACTGAAAAGCTGAGCAAAATAGAACAGAATTTCTCAAAACCACCAAAGGGCAATTAAGGTGGTCAGAACAACCAAGTACCAAGTCTGAAAGTGGACAAGAGACTCAGGGGCTGCTTTTCATCAGGGCAATGTTTGCTTAGACTGTAGGAAACCGAGAAGGTAAAGGTTATTTCCGATGAATGACCAGTGAGGGAGAAAAAACGATCTGAATTCTACTAAAAGTTAATCATCCAATGCTGGGTTTCAAATAAACAAAGTAAAAGAAAATACAGCCCTGAAGTCATATGAGTAGCTTAGGTGCATAGATTAAAATGACTCCAGAAATCTAGCACCTTTGGGCATTTGGAAGAAGGTAGCAGAAACATTCCTTAAGGGCCAAAGACATCTAACTTTTCAAATACAACATCCAGACACAATCATAGAAAACCATATATGCAAGAAGAAAACTATTTAGCAAGAAAAAAACAGACATAGGACATAACAGGATAAAAGAAAATGTCAACAGGGGCCAGGGATGTAGCTCAGTGGTTCCAGCGTCTGCCTGGCAAGTGCAAGGTTCCAAGTTTGATCCCCGGTAACCACATACCACAGTGCCGGGTGTGGTGGCTCACACCTGTAATCCCAGCATTTGGGAGGCAGAGGCAGGAGGATTGCTGTGAATTCAGGGCTGGCTTGGGCTACATAGTAAGTTTGGAGCCAGCCTGAACTACAAAGCAAGACCCTGTCTCAAAAAAAAAAAAGAAAAGAAAATGTCAACAAAATATTAGAAATGTCAGACCTGAAATGTAAAATAAATATGATTTTAGAATGCTCAGGTCAGATTTAAATTTTTTAGTGCAGAACTAGGAGTATAATTTTTCATGACATAGATATGAAAAAGGAAAAAATATCAAGCCCAGACCTGAAAATAAAATTTTCAAAGAATCAAAAATTCACTGAAGCAGGGCGTAGGCATAGTTGGACATTAAAGAGGATTACATGTGTCAAATCTGAGGCCAAATGGTAAATAAAATAAAGTTTTTGTAAAGATAATTAAAGATCATTTTATCAATTAAGTTAAAACTTTTAACGAATCAGAAAAACTTTCAAGAAAGTATTACTTACTAAAACTGTCATAAGAAACAGACAGCGCAGCTCTGTAAGAAAGAGAATCAGTAATTAAAAATGCTCCTTCCTAGAGAAACGAAAAAAAAAATAGAAACAAACTTATGTATACAGGAGGTGGAGGGGTTGAAAGGAAGGCAGGAGAATAGGAATTAAATAGGAATCAAGATATTATCATGCACAGGTACAAATTCTCAGTGATAATGTGGTCATAATGCATACCTAAAATGTACCCTAATCCCAGCACTTGGGAGGCAGAGACAAGAGGATTGCTGTGATGTGAGTTGGAGGCTGAGCTCAGGGCCAGCCTGAATTACAAAGCGAGACCCTGTCTCAAAAAAAAAAAAACCAAAAAAACAAAACAAAACAAAACAAAACAAAACACTCTTTTAGAAAAAAGAATGGCAAAGTGTGCCTACCTCTTACTGAAGTTCTCAATCATCACAATAAGGCAAGAAAAAGACAGAAGGATTTAAAAGGAAGGAACAAATCAATACTTGCAGATGAGATTACATGTGTAGAAAAATCATTGTAAGTTTAAATGTTTTATAGAAAGATGGGTGAGCAGAATATCAAAGCACAAAATTTAAACACTTTTTACATATATTGGCAACTGTTACACATAAAATTCTGACATAAAATTTTGAAAAATATGGCATTTTGAAAAATCAAGACTAACAAAATAGGTGCAAGACATTACTGAATATGTAGTTGAACATATATGTGTATGGTGGACATACATATGGCCTTTTTCAAAGGAGATAAAAAACTCAAGGACAACTCAAGAGATTCAAACTGTTAAAGAATTTCATGACCAAGAATATTTGATAAAATAATTTAAAATACATGAAATTAACTTTTTTAGAACACTATTTCATCTGAAGAGCCTATTAGGGAATTGTCTTGCTATGAAAAGAAACGGGATGACACTGCTCTCTCCCAAGGCTCTGCAATTTTCCTGTGACTTTGTGCAAACTCAACAGTGCACTCAAAAACCACTTGCAATATACCATTTACAAATTATTATGCATCTTTTGAAGAAGCTTGAGTTTCCACATTAGGTTATTTTAGCTCACTGTTTTCCTGTTGTGGAAATTCACCACCATAAATTTCCCTCATAGGATAATTTTATTGTGTCCCGTAAGTTCTGCTATGTTTATTGGCATTATCATTTAATTGTATAAACTCTTCAGTTCTTCTTGAATTTCATCTGTGATCCACTGATTGTTCAGGAGAGTGTTATTTAATTTCTATGTGTTTATGTAATTTATGTCATTTCTGTTGCCATTACAATATGCACAGAATGATTTCAATTTCTTCATAATTACTCAAGTATGCTCTATGAGCTAGTCTGTGATTCTGGAAAACATTCCATGTCCAACTGAGAAGAATGTGTATTCTGATTTTGGGTGGAACATTCTGGAGACATCTACTAAGTCCATCTGTTCACAGGTTTGCTTCAGTTCTGATATTTCTTTGTTGATTAGTGACAGTCAGCTATTGATGTTCCCCGTTACAACTGTGTTATAAAACATCCTTAATAAAAGCAGTATCAGAAACATGACTTGCTTTTGGTCCAATTTCTGCAGAAACTATTTCTATCCAAATTCTAGGGCTTCTTCATTCTCAAATTTTTCTTATAAAAATGTATTGTTACTATAGCAATATTTTCCCATCCTGATTTCATTTCCCACTCGTTTATTCAAGGGGTTTTTGCACACGGCAACCACACAAATCTGTTACAAGCTGATCACCGCAATACCATCCTTGGCACAATATCCAGGGACAAATACGTCTGAAAACTACAGGAACATTTAGCTGAAAACCACAGTTTCAACTATCTCAAAAGTGCTGTTTATGCTGTATATATCCCAGATCTGTCAATTTTTATGAGTCATACATCTTTCCTTCTCCTCATTCAGGTAGACTAGTGAAAGTTATAGCAGAATAACTTTCCTCATTATTACTATATTCTGTAGCTAGAGACATTAGTTCTCTGCATATACAGCTAAGCTAACTAGTTAGTACTTCTGACAGTCGCTGCAAAGAAATGATATAAACCTTCAGATTGTGAGAATACTATAATCTTTAGATAGGAACATGGCTATTACTATTATCGCTACTAGAATACGTGTAATCTTGGTAGGGTAATGGGCTTTATCAAATAGTTCTTCTAGAAATAACTTAGGTGACAAGGAACTGGATGTAGTTCTTTGCATAAAGAGCCTCCTCTTAATTTACTTGTGAGTGATGGATTAATATCTACCCAAAGAAAACTGGTTATAGTTAGATGGGAGACGCAGACACAGAAAGGGTCTGTAAAGATACAAGCACAGTTGCTTCTCTTACACTCCCCGGTAATAAGGCTCACCGGAAATGAGAATCAGTTACACATATACATGTGCATGCATACAGAACACAGGGATACGTATACACAGATGATCCTGGATTTATTATTTTCAAACATTTCATAATATAGGGCTGGGGATTTAGCTCAGTGGTTCTGGCCCCTGTCTTGAAAGTGTAAGGACCCGGGTTCGATCACTGGTTAACCACATACAATAATGGGCGTGGAGACTCATGCCCAGCAGCAATCAGTACCACATACCACAGTGCCGGGCATGGTGGCTCACGTCTGTAATCCCAGAACTCGGGAGGCAGAGGCAGGAGGAATGCTGTGATGTGAGTTGGAGGCTGAGCTCAGGGCCAGACTGAACCACAAAGTGAAACCCTGTCTCAAAAAAACATTTAACAATATAAAGCAAAGTAATGTATGAGTTCTTGTCATCTGTTCTCTGGTGCTAGGGATGGAACATGGGGTTGGCTGTGCACACTAAGAAATTACTCTACCGCTGCACCACATCCCCAAGACTCAATATGAACAATAAATTCACTAAAAGGTAAATTAAGGCTCAATTCCCCCAAAGCCCTTCCAGAGCTATTTCTTTATTCTTGTTTTTATTTTTTGCTTATGATTTTATTGTTTTTTTCCTGTATCAGATTCATTTATCTGCCAGACTAACAGGCCAAGAAACACAGAAAACATCTAACCCAATTTATATTAAATGAAGGCATGCTTTTAGACACATAACCTTTTTTTGTTTTTTTCCTGGTGTCTTTCATTTTGCACTTCATATACTGAGTTATTGTGTAAGAGAAACCATGTGATAGGATTGTGCATCCGATTTATTTCACTTAACATCATGGTAACAAAGTATATCCATTGTGTCATAATATTCACTTTTATACTATAGTGAGAACGGACTTTGAAAATCAGTACAATAAGGGATTTTGTTCAAATTCTACCCATCAACAAGTTGACTCAGTCTAATGATTCATGATTTCTTAGATACACGAAGGGGTTTCTTGATACAAGTAGCACTGGCTATGAGTGACTAAGCTTTATTTTCCTCGGTGACAAAGCGATGTGGTCATACAAGAAGGACACTAGCTACCACCAGGAGGCACCCCAGGGTAGGAAGAGCCTAAGATCGCTGAGTTCTCAACTCAGGAAGCAGCATGAAGCCATGAGATATATAAAAAAGCATAGAGGGGCAGAGGTGTAGTTCAGTGGCAGAGTCTGCTGAACACACACCAGGCCTTGGGGCTCACTTATCATTACAAAACAAAAGAATACAAGCAATTCACTGGTGAAATGAATTCACTTCACTCATGAAGTGAAGTCGGTATTATCTTCAGAATATGGAAAAGGATTGATTAAATGACTTAAAAATAGATTCACAGCCTGGCATAGTGGCACAAACCTGTAATCCAAGATACTCAGGAGGCTGAGGCAGATAATTCAAATTCAAATCCAGTCTAGGCAATCTAATCAGATCCTGCCTCCAAAAGCAACAGAACTTGGTAATGTACACCTGCAATCCCAGCACTTTGGGAGACTGAGGCACAAGTATTATAAATTCTAGCCCAGCCTGGGCAACTAAGTGACTTAGTGAGAATGTGTCTCAAAATTAAAAAGTTTTAAAAATAAAACATTTAAAAAGGATATAGTTCAGTGAGAAGGTTATAAATTTGGACCTCAGTAACTATAAATGTTAGGTACACACATGCGTATACACAAATGTACAAACAGTTTCACACACACACACACACACACACACACACAAACACACACAAAAACACACACAGAGGCTAGAGATGTTGCTCAGTGCTCCTGGTTTCAATCCCCAGTACCACAATACAAAACATTCCACAACGTGACAGAGATCACTTAACCTATGGCTAAGGTCCTAACATATTAACTTTCCAAAAGAAATGTAAAATTCTATTAAATAGTACGTGGACTTCTCTATTTCTTTAATGAAGAAACCTGAAAATTTGTCAGTGATCTTTTTCAATTACACACACACACACACACACACACACACACACACACACAGACATAGCTACATACTCTATTGCTGATACTAAGAGTGCTCTGCCAATGCAGTCACAAACTGTCTGAATTTTTATTTACAAAAATAGTCACAGACTTGGCCCCACAAACCAAACAAACGCTTTATGTTGGTTGGGTAAGTGAAAGTATGTTAAAGATTTTTAAGTAACCACTATATCTACACTGTCTTTCCAGTGAATTAGATCCTTGGACATACACACATGGAAAACAAAATTCAAGAACAAGATTAGTGTCAAAGAACAGGGGCAAATGACAAAAAAAATTTCTTCACCTCAAGATTTCTCATTTTGTTGTAAAGACTCTAAATGTTATGTACTAGGTTACTTTTAGTAATATTAGTTACGTTTGATCTTATAAAATGTAAAATAGATGTATTCAAATAGCCCAAACAAATATTCATGGACCAACAGTCTGCAATATGGATTCAACCTGGGATCAATGGAGAACCCTATAAATGGGATTCATGTCTTTGTGAAAGGACCGGAGGGAATCTGCCTGGCCCGTTCTGCCTTCTGCCAGGTGAGGGTATGATGATAAAGCTCCCTGTGTAGATAGAGCGTAGAACAAGCCCTGACGATGCAGCTGATATGCTGGTGCCTTGATCTTAGACTTCGTGGCCTCCAGAACTGTATTTCTATTACGTATAGCAATGTATAAGTAACCAGTCTGAGAATTTTCTTATACCAGCCCTTTGGGAATAAGGCCAGGAATTTTAAATTAGATCTTTAATAATTACTATGTGTTTTTAAAAGGATTTAAACAGGGAGTATATATAGTTGAATGGTCCAGGGCTTATCATCAAAGCCACAAAAGCGGGAATAAATTAAAGGATTTAAACAATGCATTCTATAGACTTGTCCATCTATTCTTTAGTGGATCAAATATCAAGCACTGTGAACATTTTGGTTAAGAATCCAAAGAAGAGTTCCCTCCATTCGGTGTAGCACCAAACAAGTACATCTGGTAATATGGAAAAAATACAAATTTAGAGGAAACCAGCACTTGCTAGCAGCCTATTTATGACATGACAGGCAACACGTATGATGTTTTCCATACAATGGTTTTCTTAAACCTTGCATTGCATAGAGGCAGCCATGGACCTCTATAGACAGAGACCAAGCCCAAAGTCAGAGTCTGAATTCAAAATCCAACCAATTTGAGCAAAACAGTGACACTTACTTGTAATCCCAGCTAATCAGAAGGCTGAGGCAGGAAGATCTCAAGTTCAAGCCATGCTGGGCAACTTGGGAAGACTATTTCAAAACAACAAAAAAGTCTGTGAGTATAGCTCAGTGCTCCCTGGATTTCGGCCCCGGTGTCCCCCCACCCCCCACACACAAAAAATATAAAATATACATTACAATTATCTTCAAAATCAAAAGCAAGACTTCTTAAAATATATTCTCAGAGAGTATAAACCATGAGCATGTCTTTTGCAAACGTGAAAATGCCACATCTCAGAATTTTGTTCTTTATTGGACAATAAAACCTCAAGGTCATCTGTTACATGCAGCATAACCTTGTCTAAGTTAACCACCATGCACATTTCCTCATCTATAAAAGGATTTAATATCTACTTCCTGGGCCATTTAGCACATTAAATAAGGTAATATATGTAAAGCACCTGACTCATAAGCATTTGATAAAAGTACTTTTCTTTTACTACAGTTAGTATCACAGAAAATACAATTATACCTCTTATGGAAAGGACTACAGTAAGGCATTAACTAGAGAGCATATTCAAGGCAACTGAAGACCCTCAGCACCCTGCAGATTCACTGAGGAGACAGGACAGACCCCTTTTGAGGAACTGTGTGATTGCTTGGGACCCACCTAGATACTCAGTGACCTCCCTATTTAAAGTCAGCTGTGTAGAGATCTCAACTCCATCTGCAAACCTCAATTGCCCCTTGCCATGAAACATACTCACAGATTCCAGGGATGTGGCCACAGACATCTTTGGAGGGCCTTTATTACATAGGTACCATACTGTGCTATTTCTTGTAAGATAATACTGTTTAAATTGTCTGATAATCCAAATTCCCTCTTTTCTGAACTTGTGCTTGGATCCTGCCACTGGCTGATCTCCATTCATACTTAATGCTCTTTAGTGGGCACTGTACCTGGGAACGGCCTGTAATCCTAGCACTTGAGGAAACTGAGACAAGAGGATTTTAAGTTTCGGCCCAACTGGACAACTCAAAAACTCAACAAGAGTCTATCTCAATAGTAATGATAATAATAATAAATAACAATAACAGTAATAATAAAAGGCAGGGGATGGAGCACGGTGTGAAGGGCCTGGTTCAACTTCCAGTAGAGAGAAGAAGGAAGCAAGGAAGCGAGGGAGGAAGGGTTGATTCTTATCTATAGGCAGTATACTGTACTAACACAGATGAGTATTTTCCTTCATTTATTCATCACAGTAGACAAGATAATATAGAATCAGGGTCACTACAGGAACCTGCAAAGTTCTGGGGAGCTGCAGCCAAGGCTGCAGGTGAAGGCTGCCAGGAAGAAAGTGTCCAGCCCCCCAGTGTATGGAAGGGAAGACAAGGGGTGGACTGAAAGCACAAAGCTCAGCATGGATCAAGGTTATGAGCAAGCAACCTGCCATGCTGGTCGACACTGAAGGAAGAAGCAGTGGGGGGAGGTGCCTGCGGGCTGCTGCTGAATTCCACTGGAGAACAATACCATTTAAAAAGCACAAGGGCTCAACAAGGGAGCCAGCTAGATCCTGAGATAGAATACAGAGGCTAAAGAAAGAAAAGAAACAGTGGCCAGAAACAGGGCAGCCAGCAAAAGACAGGCCAATGCCACCAAGGACTGGTCACCAGAGTTCACGATTAGGTCACTCACTAATGGATGGGACCTTTTTGTATTGAGTCCCTTAAAAAAGCCAAATACAAAATGGTGAGACATAGTGGGGAAGGGAACAAGTGAAGCAAGGCACAAGGAAGGGACACGAAGGGATCAGGAGGAAAGTGCAGAATAAGGAGGTGGCGAATGAAAAAGGTGGGACAAGGTTAGAAGGAGGGAACTTCTCCGAGCTACTAGAGCTACTACGGAACTACTAGAGCTACTACCGAGCACCAGTTTGTTCTTCTACAGTAACATAAATGAGAGCCTAAAAAGCTGCAAGGGAATCCTCTTTGTATAGGTGTCAGAGACAATCTGCTCTAAAGTGGGCAGGTATTGCCACCTGAATGGAATGCAGCCCTGAAGGGGAGTCGGGAGGTTACAGAGAAAGGAAGTAGAAAGTCCCCAGGTTTAAAAGCCAAAGGCAAATCTACTTCTAAGATCTTTCATCAAAACTATAGGAGTAATTGCACAAATTAGGATTTAAACCAAAAAAGAATTAACTGGCCTTAGTTGTGGGTTTTCCTTTAAAATACAACTGTTACCTAAGCTAGCTCAGTTAAACTTCCTAAATTAAACTTCCTAAACTTCCTAAGCTTCCTAAGCAGTTAAACTTCCTAAGTTGTTCCTAAACAAATTTAAAAAGGAGGTCTGATAAGATGAACTCTCCCTTCTAGCTGTACATTTCAATGGCATCAAGGAGATAGCTCCTACCTTGAATAGACTGTCAGCTTTCCTGCTAAATAACAAAACGAAACAAAACCCACAAAATCACAGTGAACTGTCAGAACAAAAGTCAAGGTGTACATAATTTCAATACCCTTACGCCGTTTTCACATCTTGCTTTTGATAGTGACAGCCACAACAAACAGATGGCTACTGACAAGGGCTGCGTCATAAGTTCTAATAACTGATGTTTTTACAGCTCTTTAGTGCTTAGAAAGAGTTTTCACACATGAAGCAGGTTTATTTGATTCCTACAGTGGCATATGAAACAGATAATGGTACTCTACTATTCTATTCATTTTCTAGTTGGAGAAACTAAGACTTAGGTTGAGGTCCCAGACCCCAAAGCAGATAACTGACAAGCCTGGAGGTTGAATCCAGGTTAACTGAGAATTTAAAATTACTATTTTTATTTGTTTTCATGCTTCCGCTTAGACATAGGCACACAGCACCTTGTTTTTCCATTAGGTGTCGCAAACACAAAATTTAAATGAATCCACGGAAATCTGCACACTTTTATTCTTCTCATTTATCTTGACAGTGTAACTTTTTCTGAAATACAAATTCAACCTCATTTCTAAGTAATGAATGATGCACGGGAATGGAAAAGGCAACAGAGAAAGGATGAGGATTCAACCACAGTCATGCAGTGTTAAGGGTGGGAGCTGAACATCGCCGACAGTCTAACACAGAGTATGTGTCACATGGTTGTGCTGATGCTGCTGTACATGGGACTACAGCAGGTACCACTGCACACAGTACATAATACTTAGCTGTATCAGCTGGGCCTGTGTAAGTACACTATGATGTTCGCAGGACGGCAGCACCAACCTAATGACATTTTTCACGGAACTACTTTGTTTAGTGACCCACGATTTTATCAACACCTGCATTCTCAGGAGGAGGTGACAGAGGCCCCTCCCAGGACAAGCAGCTGTGGGAAGCAAAGTCAACACTGGAACTCAGGATCTCCTCCAGCCCTGAGGCTCTTAACGTGGCCAAGTCTTACACAGCTTCAAATGAAATTTAACACAATTGCTGCTTAACAGTGAACTGGTTCAGCTTGAAGTGAGAGGGGTTTACTGTCTTGTTTTTACATGTGTAAACCATATGGACAGTGCCTGCTAGTGGTACTAGAATTCTCTGGAGGAAATTTCCTCCCAAATAGAACGGCTTGTAATGACACTCATGCTTCCTCTTACTACAAGAGCAAGGTAAATATAACCAATAAGGACCATCTGAGGGAGCTATAAACCAATTCAAACTGCCTCTTTTCTACCTACAAAGTGTTTTCTAAACAAAATAAAATTTTAAAATTGTAAAATGCAACAAAAATATTCTGAAGGAAGCCATATTGTCTAAGAACTGTGTTCTCATTTTCCTCCTTGGAAATACTGTAATGAGTCAGCAGGTATTTACCACCAAAATTATTTCTTTACCACAAAGCTGAAAAATGTTTAATATTTCAACAGAAGACTTCAAGAGAATACATGAGAACATGCAAAGTGACACGTTAAGAAACCAAGAATCCCATCTGACCCGGTTTATGCAGAAAAATAGCGTGAGGCTCCCATTAGACTAAAAGGGACAAAGGCAAGAATGCCAGAGGAAGGAAGCCCTGTTAACTGATTTCCTTTCCTTAGGGCAACAAGGAGCTTTGGGCTCATACTGCTGAGTCTGGTCAGGAAAAAGGACTTCTGGTGGAAAACAGATTCAGCAAAGCTTTACAGTGAACACTTGCAGGCTAAGGTGACTGGTGAGAAATGCTGTCATTTGCTCATTTCTGGAGCTAGGAAATGGAGTCAGACATTAGGCTGAGGATTTCTAAAAAGCAGAGTAAGGTCTCGTAAGGTTCTTCAGTGTTCTACTGGACCAAGAATTCTCCAGTACACCATATACTTACATGGCTGGCTGCAAGAATTTCAAACTAAGGGGGCGAGAGGCTATATACAAATCTCCACAAAGCATCACTGAAATTTCCTACAGTATTTCATGGATAAGAAGATAAAGAAAGATTCTCTAGACTTTCGGTCTAAAAGAAAATAACCAGACAATCAAAACTAAACCAAGTCTTCCTAAAACTGTACTTTGCTCAGCTATCAGTGAAGTGAAGATGACCAGCCTCTCATTGCACTTACCTAATAGAAAGATGGAAATCCCTGGAGGAAGTAATAATGTAGAACAAGTAAGGGGTTTTATTTGATTCAATGATCAGTATAAAAATTCTATTGGAGCTGCGTGTGATGACACACAACTATAGTCTCAGCACTTGAGAGGCTGAAGCAGGAGGATTGCTGGGAGTTTGAGGCAAGCCTGGGCTACATAGTGATTTCAAGACCAGTCTGAATTACAAAACCAGACCTTGTCTTGAGGAAAAAGAACCAAAAAGTATATATATATATATAATATATGTATTATATATATAATACATATAATATATATTATATATATATATACACTAAGAAAACTAGAAGAACATAAGAGTTTTTAAAAGAAAAGCATTTTAGACTCAGACTCGCAGGTTCTAGGTACTGGATTTAGTTAGGTAAAATCTTTAAAATAATCATGGTCAATTGATTACAGAATGTAATAGGAAGAAGAGAAAATACACAAAAAGACAGTAATTTCAGCACAAAACTAGAATCTATTTTAAAAATAATCAAATGGACACCTTAGAGAAAGAAAATATCTGAAATTAAGGAAAACACAGGGATTGGAGGTGCAGCTCAGTGGGAAACTAGCAGATGTGGGGCCAAGAGCTCCATCCCTAGCACCACAGGAAAAAGCAAAACTGCCTGAAATTAACGTACTGAATGGGTTTACAACACACTGGACAGAGCAAAAGACAAAATTAAAGCTAGGGCTGGTAGTGCACACCTGTGATTCCAGGACTCTGGGAGGCTGAGGTAGGAAAAGCACTAGTTCAACCCAGGCGATGACAGAAAAATGAATTCTAAAAGTGAGGCACACACACACATGCATGCATGGATACACAAAAATGAAGCATTATTCAGCAATAATGAGTGAGATTAAGTTACTTCAAAGAAGATGGGTGGAATCTGAGATCATAATAAGTGAAAAAGCCAAACTCAGAAGACAGTACCATGTTTTCTCTAATAGAATGTATAATCTAAAAAAGATGACAGGGAAGTTACAGGAAGACTATTACTAGAAAGAAGGCAATGGGAAGGAAAAGGGGTATAAGGTAGGGTTACAAAATGGATATGATCAAAATATACTGCATACATGTATAAAAATACCACGCTGAAACTCATATTTTGTAAAATTAACAGACACTAATAAAATATATTTTAGAAAACTACAAAAGACAGCAGCTGAGGATTTTCCAACACTGATGAGAGACGTCGACCTTCAAATAAAGGGCTCAGGCCAAGATCCTCTTGCACACACAACTGAGCTACTGGATATAAAGCAGCTTCTGCAGCCATGCAGCTCCCTCTGTGCACTCTTAGGCCCGAAAACTGAACCAAATGCCACTGCCATGACAATGAAAACTTGCCAAAATTATTAATCATAAACAAAAACAGGTTCTTTACAAAACACGTGAATCATGTTTTCTGGCATAGGGATTAATAGCCAAAAGACAGAAGAGTGACTGATCACCACCTAGTCCACCTTAATTGAGTGTCTTCAAGTCTACAAAAGCCACCAAAGAATATACACATTAACCCTGTTCATGGCATCTCAGGCTCTTTCTAAAGCTACTACCTTGAATTCAGTAGTCGTTTCTCTATCACATTCTTCTCTCATTATAAGATTAACAAGGAATCCCCAATAAAACTGTCACTGTCCTATCTTGGTGTCTCATCACGATTCTGCATTTAGTTATCATTTTCCTATAGCTATTGCTAGTATGCCAACCTTACTGAGGAGGATGTGTGGACTGCTCTTAACTAAATAGAGAAGTGCATATAATATATCACATGCATACACACAAATGAGGGTATCTATGCAACATAATATTTCATATTTACACATCAATAAACAGAGCCTGAAAAGAATTCCTACAATACATGGGTCAGGATGTGAGACAGTCTCATCATGTAGTTCATCCTAGCCTTGAACTCACCACGTGGCCCAGCTTGGCCTACAACCCACATCAAGCACCCTTCCTCTGCTGGAATTACAGGCATGCACCACCACACCCAGCAAAAACGGATTTTTTAAAGAAAAACAAAGCATGAGTGCCCACAAATGCTATCTCAGTAAGTGCTCAGTCTGTTAAAACACTTCATTTGATAAATCATTAATAGATAATGCTAACTTAAATTGTTGTGGTATCTAAAAACATTGAACCATGGCCGTCTGGGTCACTGCTGTCATTTTAAGTGAAAATAGAGGTTATAGAGACCCAGAAAGAAACTGTGGACTGCACAGATATATAGTGCGATAACAGTCAAATCTCTTATTCTCTGAAAAATAAAAGTGAAAAACATTCCTTAGAAAAATATTTTAAGATTTTTTTTTTTAACAAATTCAATTTTCATCCACAAATAGCACAGCTTATTACACTGGCAGAGGGTTCATCAGAGTGTGAATTTTCCCAGCCTCTAGCAATGCCAGGATCGAAGTTAAGAGAGGTATGAGGCAGTGAGAGGCCCCTGGTGGTCATATTGGCCTTAAGAGCTTCCCATTCCTTTATGCATTTCAGTCACTTTACCATTCAAGTACATCTCTAGGATTAGTAGGAATGGGCATAAAAGAGGCAGTGGTTTTTCTCCAGTGTCAGGGATCGAATCAAAGTCCTCGACCATGCTAGGCACACACTCTGCCAAAACTCCACACTCCCACCCCTGTATCAGCTTTCTTTTTACAATTTCTAACAACTCTTCTAAAATATGCAGATGTGTACTAGGCTAAATCCTAGCTCAAATTATCCAGAAATGTATACTATCTCTGAAACCTGGTGTCACTTCATGTATGTTTTGGCATTATTTTGATTCAGTTCCTACATGTATAAGTTACATATACCTAGAATTCTTCTTAAAATTTTCTAATTGTTCAAAAATCTGTAAGACGTGCCAACCACTTTTAATCCCAACTGTCTAGTAGCTCAAACTCAATCTGGGTAACTTGGTAAGATCTTGTATCTCAAGATACAAAAAAAAAAAAAATTTATAGGGCTGGAGATGTAGCTCAATGCAGATACCCTGAGTTTAATCCCCAATATCACAAAATAAAATGGATCACTGAGTGAGAGACAAATAAAAATATTTAAATTCATGCTTTCACTTTGAACAGTTTATAACCACTAGAAAAGCATATAAACGTTGAAGATTTGGTACACCCACTATTTCTCAATAGATAGTTATCTTAAATTTTCACTTACAGTGAGGGAGAAGACAGATAAACAGCCTCAATCAATCAGATCGTTTTGCACACGCCCAGAAAATGCCCTCTAAATGAATTTGTAAGACAAACCAGTGGCAAACACTCGCGTGTTCCACACAACAAGAAAGCCTCCTACACCCAGGACTATCTACTGAAGCTTCCATAAAGAAAAAGAGGCAAGAGAGATGCTTTTCCTTTCCCCAGTGGTGCTGAGAGCTTCTTTTTGATCCCACATGCCACTTCTACTTTACCAACCCAGAACATTAAGGACAAAAGGAAACTGGGGGTTCTGAAATAAAAGAAGGGTCCAGGATCTGAGAGGAGGCCCAACAGTGGATGCCAGGGACCACAAAACAATCTTGGGTTTATTTTAGGTGCAACCAAACCCAGAAGTCAGGTGAGAACCGCTTAGCATGTTGATGACCGAATGGAATCTACCTTCTAGACCCAGTTAGTCTAATCTGTTCTTTCTCCCAGGCTGCTTACAAAATGGCAGCAATTATTCTTCTGTTCTGTCCCCCATGTTTCTTGCAACACGACTGTACTTCTGCCCATTAAGGGATGGAGTCTATCTCCTTGTCACTTGAATCAGGGCTGGCTTTGTGACTTGCTTCGATTAAAAGAATCCATTCATAGGAAGCACATACCAGTTGTAAACCTAGGTCTCCTGTACAACTGGCCTTCTATCTGCACTGTTTGAATCCTGCCAATCCAAGGCAATCCTGCCTTGTAAACTGTTAGTTAACAAGCCTGGCTTACTCCAGTTCCAGACCAGAGACCGCATGGAGCAGAGAGAAGCTGAGACCACCCTGGAAAAGCCGGCTCCCAATCCATCCACATGAACGAACCTGATCCCAGGCAAGAGAAATGCCCAGATCCAAAGAACCACCCAGTTGGGTGTTCAAACTGTCAACCCATAAAATCAAGAGCAAAATAAATGTTGGCTTAAAATAACTAAACTACTACTGTGGTGGTTTGTTAAGTGGCAAAACGTGACTGATGTAGTAAGGGACGGATTCTTCATGAATTCATTCCATGAACATTTATTAAAAATTTTCTGCATTTCAATTACTGCCACAGTAGTTACTGAAGATACAAAGATTAGTACACAGTGACATCTGCAATTATAGTCACATACTGTAAGCATGCTAAGAAAAATCAATAACAAAATCTGCTTAGAGGCCAGGGATATAGCTCAGTGGTTCCCGGGCCTGTCTTGCAAGCACAAGGGCCAGGGTTCGATCCCCAGAAACCACATAACAATACTGGGTGTGGAGACTCACCCCAGCAGCAATCAGCACCATATACCACAGTGCCGGGAGTAGTGGCTCACGCCTGTAATCCCAGCACACGGGAGGCAGAGGCAGGAGGATTGCTATGATTTGAGTTTGAGGCTGAGCTCAGGGCCAGCCCGAACTACAAAAAAGTGAGACCCTGTCTCAAAAATAACCTAAAAAAAAAAAATCTACTTAGAAGATAGGAAAACTCAAAGAGGCTACAATGGAGCTATTTTTTAAAGGCAAAACAGTAGCTTGCCAGATAGGCCTGGACATCAGAAGTGGAAGAAACAGCATGTGCAAAAGCATAGATGTGGGGAAGAACTCAAGGAATGTTCTAGGAATGGAAAATAGCTCAGGACAGATGGAGTGTAGGGAGGAGATGGCAGATGATGGAGCAGGGAAAACAGATGGAAGCAAATAACGAAGGGTCTCATATTGTAAATCATGCTATGGGATCTGAAGCCCCGTGTTCACAGTGGAGAGCTACAAATCGTCCTTAAGGAGGAAACAGCGCAATTAAAGCTGACGACGGGTGGAAGATGGATTAGAGGCGAGAGTACAAATCAGGGAGACCAGTTCTGAGGCTATTACTACATCCTCAAGGGGGATTAAAGAACTCGAACCACAAGGCAGTGAATAAGGGAGAAGATATCTTTGAAAGGTGTTTCAGACACAGAAAGGCTCAGCAGCCTTGACAACTAAATATGGGCTGTGAGGGTGATGAAAGTTGTGTGGGAGGACTGGGGATAGTGCCAAGACTTCCACTTCAGAATCCTAAATTCATGGTGAATAGACTGAGGCAGGAAAGCAGCAGAGCAGACTGAAGAACCACGTGTGATTCTGCTAAAGGTACTTGAGGGACCTCCAAGCAGTTAAGGACATAGATCAAGACCCTGGAATAATGAATAGGCAGTAGAAGCAGGAGATGGCTTGTCTAAAAACAAGGAGCAAAATCAAAGTGAAACTTTGTGTAAGGCCGCAGATTTAGCTCAGTGGTTCCAGCATCTGCCTGGCAAGTGCAAGGTCCCGAGTTTGATCCCCGGTAACCACATACAATAATGCTGGGTGTGGTAACTCACACCCACCAGCAATCAGTACCACATACTATAATGCTGGGCATGGTGACTGTCTGTAATCCCAACACTCGGGAGGCAGAGGCAGGAGGATTGCTGTGAGTTCCAGGCTGGCCTGAGCTACATAGTGAGCTCAGGGCCAGCCTGAACTACAAAAGCGAGACCCTGTCTCAAAAAAAGAGAAACCCAGTATTAATCTCAAGGTCTTCAGGGAAAAGCCATAGAATGGAAGGGAGAAAAGATAATAAATGGCAGAATCTCAGGGTCTAAAGTTTCAAGGACTAAAGGAAAGTGTCTCCAAACAGCAGCTATGATCCAGAGGGGCAGGGAGGAGGCACAGACAAGCAGAGGAGATGTGGATACCCAGACCATCATTCTGTCATTCTCCTAATCTGTCATCACATTCTTCTCTGTGGTTCCTACCAGTCCAGAGGGGTCCTGGTCACTGATTGGTGGACAAGGGTAGCAACACTGGGAGTCACATGAATCATAGCATCTGTCTCCTTGGTATTATTAAAATTCACATATTTTCAAAACCGTTTTATGTTACCTGCTATGGCAAAATCCAAAATCCGAAAAATTTCACACCTGATTTCATGTGATCAGTCAAAGTCAAAACAAAGACAGACCAAAAATACTGTTTAAAGTACTTTCAGACTGTATATATGAGGTACATACGAAACATAAAATGAATGCTATGTCTATACATGGGTCCCATCCCAAAGACAGACACATTATATTATGCATATGCAAATATGTCAAAACCTAAAAATGTCCAAAATCCAAAACACTTCTGGTCCCAAGCATTTCATATTAAGGAGACTAAACCTGTAGCTAATTTACTACATCTTCCAAAAAACTGCCTCCATATGTTTTCAGGAACTAAAAAGGAAACTTAAAAAAATAACCTTGGCATCTGGGTACAGTGGCACATGGCATGCCTGTATCGCAGCTATTTGGAAGGCTGAAGCAGGAGGATTACAACTTTGAGGATACTCTCATCAATTTCAGGAAATTCCATCTCAAAACACAATTTTAAAGAGGGCTGAGGATGTACCTTATATTAAAGTCTTTGCCTAGCAAATATGAGGCCTTGGGCTCAGTCCTCAGGATCACGTACACACACACACACACACACACACACACACACGCTGGGAGCTCTAGGGCTAGCAACTGCTTCCCCGTTCAGCAACAGGAAGTGCCCCAGGATAAGAGAATGCAGCCTCTGGGAGGTAAGAGGTAATAATGCAGACAGGCTGTGCCACGGCATGCTCATCATCTTGGAGAACTGCCTCCTGCCCAAGGACAAGCTCCACCTTACACGGTCCACGGGGAGCAACCTCAGCACTCAACGACTGACCTCTGTGTGGCACAGAAAACCTCACACAGGTAGAACCCCAAAGATGGCAAAGACTTCTGAAATGGAGCAAAACAAGCAAAAGTTGGTAGTTGGCTTCATTAAGGCCATCAAAAGTGGGCTG
Organism: Petromus typicus; assembly: GCA_004026965.1. Classification (NCBI taxonomy): domain Eukaryota; kingdom Metazoa; phylum Chordata; class Mammalia; order Rodentia; family Petromuridae; genus Petromus; species Petromus typicus. The sequence goes on along the minus strand of PVIR01006187.1, from coordinate 44,960 downwards.
GGGATGCAGCTCAGTGACACCGCCTCTGCCTGGCAAGCACAATGTCCTGAGTTTGTCCCCGTTAATTAATTAATTAAAAGACCATCAGAAGTGCTGGGGCATGGTATCTCGTGCCTGGACTCCCAGCTAGTCAGGACACTGAGGCAAAAGGACAGACAAGGTCAAGGCCAGCCTAGACATTTAGAGACCCATTTCAAAATAAAATTTTAAAATGGCTAGCTTAAGACTCTCAGGACTGGAAAAGTGTCATGAAAAAACAAACTATGGACTGAGAGAAAAATATTCATTACATAGAAAATTTCTTACGAACAATAAAACAATACTGAAACAAAATAGGCTGAGTGTTGAACAGGTGCTTCACAAAAGTATGTCCAAGTGCCAGTAAGAATATAATATGGCATAATCCCCAGGAAAGGTGTATTAAAACTACAGGAACTACCTCACCCACTAGAATGGCTTCTATCAAAACACAGAAATTCACAAATGCTGGTGTGGATATGGAGAAATTAGAACCATTGTACTCAGCTATTAAGAATATAAAATGGGGGACTGGAGATTTAGCTCAGTGGTTCTGGTGTCTGCGTTGCAAGCACCAGGTCCCAAGTTTGATCCCTGGTAACCACATACCACAATGCTGGGCGTGGTGACTCATCCATGTAAGCCCAGCACGGAGAGGCATAGGCAGGAGGATTGCTGTGAGTTCCAGGCTGGTCTGGGCTACATAGGGAGTTCAGGAGCAGCCTCAACTACAAAGCGAGACCCTGTCTCGAAAAAACAACAAAAAAAGAACATAAAATGGTATACTCCATAGAAATAATACAGAAATTCCTAAAAATATTAAAAATACAATAATCCTAGCAATATATATATATATATATATATTATATATATAATATATATATATATTCCCCAAAATTGAAAGCGGGGTCTCAAAGAGGTATTTGTACAGCCATCTTCACAGGATTACTGAAGTACACATGCACAGTAGAATATTGGTGCTCTGATACCATCTTCAACGTGGATAAACCTTGAGAACAGAAGAATGGTTCCTAGAGACTGAGAATGGGAGAAAGGGGAATGATACACTACTGTTTAATAGGTAAATTAGTCTTAAGACTTTGTAATATGAAAATATTCCAAAGATGGACAATGATGGTTACACATCAATGTGATATACTTAAAAGCACTATCTGTATACTTAACAATGGCTAAAAGTGGTATATTTTATATAATGTATACTTTACCATAATTTTTTTTTTATTCCTAATTTTTTGCAGTGCTGAGGCTGGAACCTCTGGGTTTCATGTATGCTAGGCAAGTATTCTACCACTGAGCCATACCTCCACCCCTGAAAAAAACCTACTTAAAAATAGAGAGGAAATCGCTTATTTCATTCTGTTTTCCTTTGTTTGCCTGTAGTATTCAGGACTAAACCCAGAGCCTTGCCACTTGTCAAAGCTTTCCCCCTTTCTTATTTTGAGACAGGGTCTTACTAAGTTGCTAAACTGCCCTGGTTGGGTTTGAACATGTAGTCCTCCTGCTTCAGCTTCCCAGAGTGCTGGCGTCACAGGCATGCACCACCAGCCTGGCTCTGGTGGAACGGAAATTGGTATCATATAACCATTCTGCAAAACTGTTTGGCACTGTCTACTAAATCTAAATACTATGACCCTGCACTCTTTTCTAGGTTTATGCAGAAAAAAATGAGTGGCAATGTACACCAAAAGACATAGTCAAAAATGTTCACAGCTGTTTCATTCACAGTCAAAAACTAAAAACAACCAAAAATATAACTGGGAAATACACTGAACCATATCCACATAATTACCACTCCACAAAAGATCAGAAATAACTTCTGATCCCCCTGGTCACATAGATGAATTGTAGAGACATTTTGTTACATGAAAGATAACATGTGCAAAGAGCTCCTACTGCATTTGCTCTTGGAGCTTAAAAGTGGATAAAATTAGTGACTGTAATCTTTTTTTAAAAAAATCATGATGTGGTTACCTTCATATTGGAGTTGGACAATGATGAGAAAAGGCAGCAGGAAATCTCCTGGCACACGGGAAACGTTCTGCAGCTTGACCTGTCACAAGGTGAACACGTAAAATGAACTGAGCAGGACAAATGAGATAAATACGTTTTACACACCTGATCATATGGTTCACCTCCAAGTACAATATCTCTAAAACTCCTAATACCTCTACGATGAGAGTACTATGATTTAAATCTTAACCTGGTTCTCTTCTATAATAAAATCTTAACCCTGTTCTTTCCCTTCTTGATTTAGCAGATTAGACCCTATTCCTCCTCGCAGACATGTTGGGGAAGTTACTTCCCAGTTTCCTCGGTCAGATAATGAAACTAATGAAGTCTCACACAGAGCAAACTTAACACATTTTTTAATATCCGTGCTTTGCTAAAGCCAGTCCCTGTTCATGTGGTCTTAATAGAGATATCAGTCTTCAACATAGTCTAATCTTTGAGTCTGGGCTTCCAAATTGCTTTTTTTTTTTTATCTTTATTGGTACATTAAATATACACATCATGATTGCACTCCATAATGGGGATTTGTACCAGTATAAGACACAACTTAATTCTCATTTTTTTCCAAATTGCTTTTGACTGGTTAAATGACTGATCGGATTTTTAAAAAAATTTTCCAAGGACAAAATCCCTTTGTTTTACACACTCATTACTATAAGCTAAACAAATCCCTCCCTGGCTATAAAGACAGAATGTCCCAACTCACAAGGTAAGGTGTCATCACCTTCTGGCGTTGAGGACGTGTACATCCCCCGGAGAACAGAAGCCTTCCTTCCCTTTAACAGCCATCTTCATGCCCAGCCCTTAAGCAGCCCTCTGACAGTCAACACAGTAACTGCAGCTTCCTGGAGAAAGCCCAGCAGCTGTGCTAAGGCCTGCCATTCTCAGGCAAGAAGAAGAAAAGCCACACAAAGATAAAACTCTACACCACCTCCAGTTTCTTCTTCCACTCATGTGTGCACATTAAGAGTCCTAATATTCAAAAACTAACACTACAACGGTAATCACAGGAAAAACCTTTTTATGTCAACATGAATAACTCTGCAAACTTGACTGTTTCTGATCTACATACAATCCATCCTTATTTCATAAAGTCAGCAAATTAATGGATTAGAAAAGCAGCCAGGAAAGAGAAAAATTACAGGAAAGTTAAATCAGACTGGGTTAAAAGAAGCCTCCCACTGCCGTCTGTATTCCAATCAATGTGATGTAAGTCAGCAGAGACACAGGTTTTATTAAAAGCACATACAGTTGCATTGCTGCGCAGTATGACTCTTTAACAGCACCCCAAATAAAACTGTTCAGAACAATTATACAGTCACAGGAAAAAATGTTCTTAAAAACAAGTACCAAATAACAACTGGTTAAATGCAAAGCCGTACGGTCACAGAGGGGAAAAAAACACGCTTCTCTTTTAGAACATCAGAGTTAAATAACACAATACCATGCAATACCTCTATTTAAATAAATTGTCTGAAGTAGATGAGACTTGTTTTCTCCTCTGTGACTACCTCAAAATACACTTCATTTTCTAAGTCTATACAAATGTCAAAATATTGAATGTGAGAGCAAATGGGTTAGTACTATTGGAATGTGTTAATTACAAAGCCAGAGAAGTAGACTGTTCTACATACCTGTGGTTTTTCAGATTCCCGTGCTTGCTTACTCTTGTACATTCAACTCTTCTTTTTTTGAGAAACCACTGCTAGAAGCTACTGGTTTGGCTTCTACACTGCCACCTGTAGACATAAAAGAGAAATAAACCATGAATTATTCATCAACAATGCATCTTTTCTAAGCATCTAACAGGAGCAACTGAGGAAAAGTGGTCATATACTTGTTCCAAAACACAAACACCTAGTATTCTTCCTCCTCTTGGGCAAAATCCTGAAGGCATTTTTTTCTCCCAATGATTTGAGAAATTCTTTAATTAGAATTTGAAATATACCTACGTCCCAGGTCCATCAACTATATTACCCTCCAACCAACGTCTTAAAGAAATGGAGTCATGGAGCCAATTTAACAGCCATTTCAATACCTGTCATTTAAAATTAGAAGATAATCCGCTAATTAGGGAACTAAGAATTCAGTAAAATACCACAATGAGAAGAACCAGAAGACACCCCGACTAAGGTTACCTTCCCACAAAGTCATCTATTTAAAATGATCATTCAAACCCGAAACACAGCTTTTTCAATAAACAGTCTGCTGGGGAATTTTCATCCTAAACCTGATTTTAATGCTATGAGAGCCTAAAGATCTATCTCATTCTTTAGATCTTTTCCTCTTAGAGAGCGAGGGAGAAAGAGCTAGAGACAGAAAGAGAGCGCACGCGCGCGCAAGGGAGAGAAAGAACTAAAGAAAAAAACTAAATCGAGAGAGAAACAGGAAGAAATGTACAAATCAGGAAAGAAATAGAAGAACAAAAATATGTGACCAACTGTCATCGGGTCCAAAGCAGTCAGAAGATGAAAGGGGTGCGAGCGAGTACGTAGAAGAGAAAAACCGACAAAACGCTGAAATTCTAGAGTTAATGGAGAACAGACCGCGCCACGCACCTTTACCTCTTCGAATCCCACAACGTACCGGCACAAGTGCCGCAGCTCCAACACCTTTTAACCACAGCCACAAGCGCCACCCCTCGCCCCACCACCTAGGTGAGGCACTCTAGAAGCCACCGTGGGAGCGCGCCAGCCCAGCCCCCCCACACACCCCGCAAATCCAGAGGCTTTTCTGCCCCGCTACAGATCCGCCTCACCCGCTAATTTACTTTAACGCCCCGAAAGCCCGTTTCGGTGTAGGGAATTGCAGCACAGCCTAGAAAATCAAGTCTTCCTTAGAAAGTCCCCTAGCGCACATTTACATACAACTCTCCATCGCCCCCCGACGCCGGACACGCGCCGGGCCATCCCGAGGGAATCTGTGGGGCCATGGGTGCCCACGACTCCCCCTGGTGCTGGTGCCTCCACTCCACGCCCGGCCCTCGCGCCCGGGCGGCGAGGTGTGTGCACGCCGGCCGGCGGCCGCGGAGGTAAGTTGAGCACACCCACCGCGCCCTCCGCCCGCCGCCCGCCGCCCCCACACAATAACTCCCCAACTCCAGCCCCCGCACGCCCGGCCGGTCCCGCACCGGCCTCTCGTCCCCGACCCGCAGAGCCGCGCGCGGGCCGGAGCAGGCGCGTCCTGCAGCACGCTGAGTGTGGGCTGTGGGATGTGGAGAGCACGAGCGCGAGCGGCGACCTGCACCCCGCGAACAGGAAGGGGCCGGAGGCTCCCCTTCCCCAGCCGCGCGCAGGAGCCGGGGCGGGCCGGGGCCGGGGCCAGGGCCGGCTCGGGGGCGCGAGTCCCGCGGGAGCCGCTTTCCTCACCTCTTCCCCGCTAGTAGTGCAGCTCCGGCGCATGCCGCGGGGCCGGGCACCTTCGTTCTGCCCCGGGCAAGCTCGGTCATTGGCTCACGGCGCAGCGGCCGGGAAGGGGCGTCCGGCCGGGGTCGGGGCGTCCACCTGCGTGTGGGGTCCCAGTGCACCCGCTCTCCGCAGCCTCGCGCCACGCTGCCCAAGGCGACGACGGCCGGAGTGCGGAGTCCGAGGTGGTCCCCGCACCAGCCGAGCGCGGCGTCCGGCTGCGCCGGGGCCGGCGACAGAGGCGCCCACCTTGCTCGCAGGTTCTGCCGCCGCTCGGCGGAGCGCCCAACACCGAGCGGGCCACCACCCCTTTCCCGCCGCCCCGCGCCGCGCTCCGCCCACCCGTCCCCGCTGGGGCCCAGCTGGGGGCTTCAGGGCGCGCGCTTCGCGCCGCAGACACGGGGCTGGGGGGAGGGCGGGGAGCAGCATCCGGATCCGCCCCGAACCCTGCTTGCTGCCGCTCCCCGCCCCCCCCCCCGGGGGCCGCGGCGGACATCCGCGCTTCCCCGAGGCAGAGTGTAGGCGTCGAGCGCTCTGCCCCCATCCTTCCGGCGTCTCTCCAGTCCCCGGAGGCACCTTCCCTGGCACCGAGGGTGCCTCGTGTCTTCGGGGGAGGGGGTCTGAAGCGGGGCGGAGAGAGCCGGAGTGGAGGCGAAGAAATTACCATGTCGACTGCCGGGGATGCAAGTTACTGCCTGCGCCTGATCTCGGTTAGGTTAACTACCTGGATGAGCTGCTGTCCTTGCAACCGCGATAATATTAGCAGGCATCAATAGGAGATTTTCAAGCCAATTGGTGTAACTGGCTTTTCCGTAATTTAATGATGACAAAAGACAACAGATTTACTTTTTTTTAAAGTTTCTTTGCAAATAGTTATTTTATATGTGAATGAAGCCACATCTCTAATTTTAAAAAGTAGCAAAATATAAATAACAGATTAGCTCTGTTTTACAGAAACAGATCCAGGGTATATGTGTTATTTAAACCCACTATGATTATATTAATTGGTTCGGTTTAAAGTGTATCTTAGGTATTTCCCAAAATAAGCTCAGAATTTAGGGATTAGGAACCCTAATTGAGTTTTAATTTGGCTTTTTGCTACAGTTCTAAAATGTCAATTTCATGGAAATTACTAAATGTAGTTATTTAGAAAAATGAATCATTTTTCTTCCAGGTTGGTAACATTTTTAGATATAGCAAGAGACAGATTTGTTTGGGGGGGGGTTAAGCCAAGATATAACAAAATTCTCATTGGTTTGCTAGTGATGGGCTATCTGGTCTAGTAGCTTTTTCTTTACTGTTTTTTCTCTTTGGGGCCAACTTCCTTTATGGTTCTTACAATTGTCCTCCTAAATATAAGTAAACTTTCAGGTACCATGATTCTGAGCCTTTGTTTTCTTAAAGGCGATAAGAAAATTAATTATAATTCATTGTCAATATCCATCCCAGACCCATAGTACTAAATTTCACACGGATTAATCTTGTTTTTCAACTCTGCTTTTAGTAATTTCGTCTAACACTTGAGAACCAAGAATTTTTTAAAGTTTCCTCCACGTAAGAATAAAACGTAATTAACATGCTGAACCGAAATTAAATTCATTAATTTTGACTAATGAAAAGTATATTAGTACCGTACGTGCTGCTGGGCAAATGAAGACAATGTGGATGATAAACAGTTCTGTAGAAGTGTCGGTGAAGCAAGGAAAACAGTCTTTAGAAAAACCGAGGATCTCCTCTTCAAGGAAAGGATGACAAATGCCAGTGATTATTCAAAGAATGACTGCTGCCTCTTCTCTGTGCCGGTTTTGTGGCTAGGCCTGCATTTATCTCTTCTGATCATCATAATAAAAGTAAAGTAATTCAGCATTTGGGTGACATTGCTTAGCAAATTAGCAATTAGAAAATGCTTTTATTAGCTAATTAATCCAAGTAAATGCCTCCAATAAATCTGGTTTTATTCTTACATTTTTTTTATGCCTCCAGAGAAACACTTGCAAGAAATGAAAACAGCTAGGGCAAGCTCAACAATAACTGCAGATTTTTGGGTGTATATGTGTTGCAATAGAGTTAATATTAAGTGACCTTTGGGTCTTAAACGGTATATCAGATATTGCTCATGAATTAGTCATTGGCTGCTACTTTAATGAATTCCTGTGTGTTTGCTCTGCCCTGTTTATTCCCACTTCTTTCTGTCTGCCTTACTGAGTCTATCTTTGCCTAAACTATTTTCATTGAATTTCCAAGAATCAGTCCCTAATGCACAACTCACTTGGCAATCATCTGGGTGCTTAGAGCTGAGTCTTCCTTGTTTTTTGTTAAGAACCCTACATTGCTGAACTTCCAGAATTGGTAAGAGCACTTCCTTGGGCTTGGCTCTAACTAAGATAATAATCAGATTTCTCACAACCAGCAGGGTGTGACCCATTTAAATAAAAAGAAGAAAAAAACAAAAACAGCAAATCCATTTGGTTGGGATCAAAACTAACACAACCAAACTCAACTGAAATTCGTTCTAAGCCTAAATTTTACATAGCCAACATATGTAAAAAATACAGTTTAAGTAATTTTATCTGTAGCTTCTTTCACCACCACAAATCCTTTTCCCCACTGACCAAATACCATTACATTTCATAATTCCCATTTAGTTCCTGTGCTATTGAGAATTTTCCACTGATCTTTAAAATAGGTGCACTGTGTCCCCAAGGAATTCTATGTCCCCCTCCATTTGGCTTCAGACATTCTCTTGATTTGTCTGTGATACTGATGAGGACAGATCTGAGCATCCCACGGAAATCTCTGGAAGGGTAGTGTTAATGACTAGTCCATGTTCAAAACAGTAGGGTTAAAATATAATACGAATTTTTGTTTTTTAACAGTTTAATCCTCTCAGCATCTCCTTTCTGACTCTCACCCCAGCTAAAACTTTCATTATGTTAGTTTTCCTCTCCTGAGAAATTTTCTCCTGGTAGTTATTTTAGCAGTTTTTGGTCCACCTGATACTTTGAGATGTGAGCCTGAACATAATACAATCTTTCTTTCCTGTGATGACTGAGAACGGACTTAGAAGGAAATGGTAAAACAGTTATTTTGTCCTTTTCCTCTTCTAGCTGTAAGAAAACCATGAACTAAATCTTTTCACTTTGACTGATTAGGGATAGTAAGCAACATCACTGATTGAAATTTGCAGAAATGTAATTTACTTTCATTGGTCTCTTCTTTGTGTTAGGAAAATATGTCAGCAGTTATCTCACAAGACAGTGAGGACAGAGACCAACCATCTAATGTTGAGATTGAACTGTTGATGCTATAAATTAAAAATGTGTGTGTGTGTCTGTGTGTGTGTGTGTAGGCTGATGTATACATGTATAATCTATAGCTAAATATTAACCTAAATACTTACAATAGATACTTTAGCTACAAAACTTTCGATAAGCTCTCTCACAGTTTTTGATTATGTGACAAACTGAAGAATACCTCGTTATTTACCTTACTCATAGGAAAGTATCTTTTTTGGGGGGATCCAGATCTCCCCATAAATTCCCAGAACCAACTATTTAACCATATTATACCATGACTTTAAAAATGAAGAGAGAAATAAAACAAGTAGGAACAAATGAAGACAGTATGGTTTAGTGATTAACTGTATAACCGGTTAGCACAACTGATAAGCATGTCAGCTTAGTACAACTGTGATTTCTTCCCACTGTGGACAATTTTGATTGTGCTGTTTCACGGCTGACAAAATCCTATTTCTAGACATAGACAAATGGATAATTAGTCATTATGCATCATAGTTGGAATCGTGGCCCTTGAAGTAGAACTTCTACTCTGATACATATAAATGTGACCTTATTTGAAAAGAGGATCTTTACAGATATAATTAAGACTTGACTGAAGAAGAAGTCATAGTAGAGTACAATTGTCCCTTAATCCAATATAAATGGTATTTTTACAAGTAAAAAAGACAGACATAGAAGGAAGTTGGCAGAGGGAGGCTGGAGTTGTGTGCTACAAGCTAAGGAAAACCTGGGGCTACTGTAAGTCAGAGAGACAAGAAAAGATTATCTTCTAGAGGCTTTAGAAGGCCCTCTCTCTGCCATCACCTTTAGTTGTACTTTTCAGCCCTAGAAAACCAACAATCCACAGAATTGTCACGAACTCTTAGTGGTGTCAACCAATCATTTTCTGCACCCAACACAGAGTGAGTGTTCACATAATGAGTATAAGAATGCCAGGCAGGGGCCGGGGATTTAGCTCAGTGGTTCCGGCTCCTGTCTTGCAAGCGCAAGGACCTGGGTTCGATTCCCTGGTAACCACACACAATACTGGGTGTGGAGACTCACGCCCAGCAGCAACCAGTACCACATACCACAGTGCCGGGTGTGGTGGCTCACGCCTGTAATCCCAGAACTCGGGAGGCAGAGGCAGGAGGATTGCTGTGATGTGAGTTTGAGGCTGAGCTCAGGGCCAGCCTGAACCGCAAAGCAAGACCCTGTCTCAAGGAAAAAAAAAAATGACAGGCAGAGTTATTTTTGTGCATGAAGAACAAAAAGCAAGATAGAAACATCCAGAAATCTGAAGGAATCTTGAGAATTTACTGACGTAATAGCTCCTCCAACATGGGACTCTCTTTAACAATTCAGACTCACAGAGTGTCAGAATCGCAATGTATTGGCAGACTCTTGGAGACTTTTCTGTTTTGAAATGATGGTATAGATGGTATGATTTTTGTTTGTTTGTTTTGTTTGTTTTAGTTTTTTTGAGACAGGGTCTCACTTTGTATTTCAGTCTGGCCCTGGAGCTCACTACGTAGCCCAGGCGAGCCTCAAACTCACAGTGAACCTCCTGCCTCTGTCTCAGGAATGCTGAGATTATAGATATGAGCTGCCACCACGCCCAGCACTGTGGTGTGTGGTACCAGGATCGAACTCGGGACCTTGCACTTGCCAGGCAGACATAGGAACCACTGAGCTGATTCCTCAGCCCACAGATATATGATTTTTAAAAGTACAGGATGGGCGCTCTGTACATATTGTGATACCAAACATGCAAAGGTATCCCACTGATTCAATTCTACCTGTAAATTAGGTATGGTAATAGCTTCCTCCCTTTAAGTATTGAACTTTTTGGTCTTTAGGTAGTCCCAAATTAAATTTAAATAATATAAAATATTACAAACTATAAATGAATCTGGAAATTTTCCTAAACTGAACTCACATGAGTTCTCAATTTAAATGTTTCCTGGTTCATTGTTATATCCCTCATTGCCTAGTGGAATGCTGAGTACAGAGTACCCTTCATAAGTGTCAGTAAACTTAACTGACAGAAAGAACTAGATGAAGGACTAAGGTGGTACCTTATTTGTACTGCTATAACAAAATATCAGAGGCTGAGTAAATTATAAACACAGAATTTTTTTTCCCTCAGTTTTTTTTGAGACAGGGTCTTGCTTTTAGTTCAGGCTGGGTCCTGAGCTCAGCTTCAAACTCAGCAATCTTTCTGCCTCTGCCTCCCGAGTGCTGGGATTATAGGCATGAACCACCACACCTGGCATTGTGGTATGTGGTACTGATTGCTGGTGGGCATGAGTCACCACACCCAGCACTGTTGTATGTGGTTACCAGGATCAAACCTGGGGCCTTGCACTTGGAAGGTGGGCGCTGGAACCACTGGGTTAAATCCCTGGCCCTTTCTTTAGTTTTTTGAGACAGTGTGTCCCTCGCTTTATAGTTCAGACTGGCTGTGAATTCACTAGGCCAGCCTCGAACTCACAGCAATCCTCCTGCCTCTGCCTCCCCAGTACTGGGATTGCAGGTGTGAACCACCACGCCTGGCCCTGTGGTGTGTGGTACTGGGGATCAAACTCAGGACCTTAAATTTGCCAGTCAGATGCCAGAACCACTGAGCTAAATCCCCAGCCTAAACACAGAAATTTATTTTTCATACTTTAGAAAGCTAGGATTTAGATGTGGTACCATTTGAGCTAAGTCTCTGACCTGGTTTTTAATTTTTCTTTGCCTATTTTTTTTTTTCTTGAGATGAGTCTCACTATGCAGTTCAAGCTTGCCTCAAACTTGTGACAATCCTTTTGCCTTAGTTCCTTTTTTTTTTTTTTTTTTTTAGGTTTTTTGAGACAAGGTCTCACTTTTGTAGTTCAGGCTGGCCCTGAGCTCAGCCTCAAACTCACATCACAGCAATCCTCCTGCCTCTGCCTCCCGAGTGCTAGGATTACAGGCGTGAGCCACCACACCCGGCACTGTGGTATGTGGTACTGATTACTGCTGGGCGTGAGTCTCCACACTCAGCATTGTATGTGGTTACCGGGGATTGAACCCGGGTCCTTGCGCTTGCAAGACAGGTGCCAGAACCATTGAGCTAAATCCCCGGCCCTTGCCTTAGTTCTGAGATTACTGGCATGTACCACACACCAAGCTTAGCTTAAGAAGCTGGGAAATATAAAACTCTCAGAGACATTGGCTTGGAGATAGACTTTATGAACAAAACCTCTATAGCATGAGAACTAACAGAAGGAATCAACAAATGGGATCTCATCCTATTAAAAATCTTCTGCACAACAAAAGAAACCACTGGCAGAGCTAAAAGGCAACCAACAGTATGGGGAAAATCTTTACTAGCTGTTCCTCAAAGGACTACTATCTAAAATACATAAAGAGCTTTAAAAAATCAGCCCCCCAATTTAAAAACTCATTTCAAAAATGGGCATCTGACATGAACAGACACTTTTCAGAGGAAGAAGTAAAAGCAGCTAAGAAGCATATGAAGAAATGCTCAGCATTACTGGTCATTCAAGAGATGCAGGTGACAACAACACTGAGATTTCATCTCACTCCACAAAGAATGGCTGTTATTGAGAAATTAACTAGCAATAAATGCTGTCAAGGTTCCAGGGAGGAAGAAACCTTTCTCCACTGTTGGTGGGAATGTAGATTGGTGCAACCATTGTGGAGATCAGTGTAGAGATTCCTCAAAAAACTAGGATTGGAAACCCCATTTAACCCTGCTATTCTCCTGCTAGGAATATACAGAAAAGAATTAAAAGAATCATATCATAGCGACATATGTTCACCCATGTTCATAGCTCAGTTTGCGATAGCTAAATCTTGGAAACAACTCAAATTTCCATCAACTGGAGACTGGATAAAGAAGATGTGGAGTTTCTTTTTATAAAATGGAGTATTACTCTGCCATAAAGAATGATAAGTTTGAGTCATTTATACTCAAATGGACATACCTTGAGGACACATTCATAAGTGAAATAGATAGGTCACAGATATATAAGTACTGTATCTTCTCTCTGGTATGAGAATCTAAAGATGTAAGTGATTTCTAGTATGTATGATAGATTTTATGAAAATAGAAAATCTTCAAAAGGAAAGTAATGAGGGGAAAGAAAAAAAATATGATCTTAAAAAAAGAAAACATGTATATAGGGGGTGAGGTTGTAGGATGAATAGGGAAATGGATCAAAATGAGAATTAACTCATGTCATATACTGGTACAAATTCCCAATGTTGAGTGTGATTATGATGTGTATATAAAATTTACCAATAAAGAATTTATTTAAAAAGAAGCTAGGAGGTCCAATATCAAAGTATTGGCATATTCAGTGTCTGATGAGGGTCTGTTCCTCCTTCAGGGCCTTTTGTCTATGGCCTCACAAGGTAGATGGACTTGGTTAGTTACTTCCAGGCTTATATAAGGTTCTTATTCCACCCATGAAGGCAGAGGTCTCCTGGTATAATCACCCTCTAAAGGCCTCATGTCTTTATACTAATGCATCAAGGAATAAGCTTCAACATGAATTTTGGAGAAGTAACAAATTTTTAAGCCATAGCAGGTGAGTAGAGGAGAGACAAAGTAGAGGAAAGGAAAGGAGAGCCCAAGGCAGTCTTGGTTCTTTGTATGGGAGAAGTGCACATAACAGAAAAGTCCTGGCTGATCCCTATGGCAGCATGGGACTGTAACACAAGACCAAAAGATTCTAGGTTCCTTATTTTCTTCATTCTTTCAAATCCACTTACCATTTGTGGTCGGTCCTAAGGAGTAGTGCATAGGGCCAGGGATAGGGCCTTTTGCCCTCTTTGATAACTACCAACTCCCACCCCCTCTCTTGCCATCCTCCTAAAATATTTTAAATGAATAAACAGGTGTTTGATACACAAATGCACCTGTCAGAAAGCCCCAACCAGTGCGTCCTATCTTAACAGAAATGTAGATGCTGCCACTGTAGTGAGGAATGCAATTTGAAATGTGTGCCTGGGACAGACCCCAATATAAACCCACAAGCAACATCAGAAATCCATCCCTTTTGTGTATTAGCCATAAAAGAGAACCAAATGCTTTTGAGAAATGTCTGCGCCACTTGAAGATGAATAGAGTAGCTCTGTAGTCAAATGCCAGAAAAAATAGAAAGTGTCAATTCTCTGAAGAAAGGAAAGCTGGAAATAATTTTCTGCATGTCTATTGTTGGATTCTGATACCTAGACTCTTAAAAACTTCAAAAATGTTTTAAACAGTCAAGAGTTGCTTCGGGCTTCACTGGAACTTTTCCCTCATGAAAATGTACAAAAGTGGTTCCACCATAGCCTGCAACTTGAATCTAAGAAATACAATTGAATGAAAAATTCTGTATTAGATTGTGTTTAAAAATCAAGCCTGTAAGGAAACATTAGCAACTCACAATTTAATGACCTGCTCATAATATTTTTGTTATGATCTCTTCAGTTGGAGGTTCTTCTTTGTAATGCATGTTTGAATTCTACCAACCATTAAGCCCCCTCATGGTATAAATAGAGTGGCTGACTCCATTTCTGGACGTGCTGCCCACCACTTAAACCTCAAGGGACCAAAATTTCCCTGTCCCTGTAGGGTGGAAGCAGCCAATCCTAGCAAGAGAGAAGTCAAGACTTCTCCAGAACTCAAGGTCAAGTCATTATTTAAATCTTCCCTGAACTGCAAACCCTGAGCCCACTGATCTCCAAACTCTAGTAACTCTGTTTACTGCTTACGTTTTTGTGCAGTACCTATTCCCACTAAATGCTTTGTATTTTATTATACTTATTGTCTATCTCTTCTCAGTAGAGAAAACATTGACTGAGAGCAGGAGATTTCATGTAATTTGTTTACTGCAATGGCCTTGGCACTTAGAATGATATCTGGTACATTGTAGGTGTCTGGTAAATATTTGTTGAAAGAATGACTGATGCAAACCTTATAACATCACAGATAATATTAAATAGAACTAGATAATGTTCAAACTATTCACGTACTTAATGACAGAAAAACCAATTCAATTTTGACTAGTTTTATCGAATTGAAGTAAACAATTTATAATAACAAAAGACAAAACACAACATAAAAACATCCTGATGAGCACTTCATATTCTCTTTCTGTTCATCATCTCAATTTGTATTTGTGATTAACACAGATTCACCTAGTTATTTCTGAATAACAAGATTTGTCCACGTAAGACTTTCCTTTGCATAATTTGCGCACTTTTCCTGGTTTCTATGCAGTAACTTCTGTTCAGTGGCAGAGACGGGGAAGGGAGACTTTGACTCAAAGAAAAGCAACTGTAGCAGATGGATGTCCCAGAGGGGGATGACAAACATTCAATCATTGCCCAGATCGAAGGAAAACCTATAGTGTCTTCCCCTTCCTCATTTATTCAAAAAGTACAAAGTGAAGTACCCACTCAGCCTATTTATTTAAAGAGCACTAGTCCAAGAGAAGGGCAGTAACCATCTCTGTCTCTCTGGCCCTGGGTCCTTGGCTGGATGTCGTACATGTGGTGATTGACCCTTCTCTTAACAAGGGGGCCCCCTGGAAAGTGTTCGGTGAGTCAGGGTGACTCAGTAGAGCACAAGATCATCTGGGAAGGCCGGGCCCAGCAGCCCTGGAGTGGAGCAACGTCCAGTGTTTTCAGAGGCTCCAAGTTCCCTCATTTGCACCCAGGGCTGGCAGTTTCCTGGCAGGGTACCCAAGGCTTCCTCATTAGTACACTTGATTTAGTGCTCCTTACATTCAAATCACCTGGGAAGCTTAAAAAATACTAATGCCCAGACCCCAGGTTTGCTATATAATTTGCAGGGCCCTGTGAAAAAATGCAAATGCACTTGTTCAAAAATTACTAAGAATTTCAAGATACCAGAGCCTTAAACCAAACTCAGGACCCCTTTGCTAAATGCGCCCAGTGAACATCTGCACAGGCTGCCTGCCCGCCCCTGGAAGTCAGCTTTTATTGGTCTTGAGTGAAGTCCAGGCATTGCAGTTATTTTAAAGCTCACTAAATACTTTTCATATGCAGTGAGGATTAAAAGCCCTGATTCTAGCTCAGGGAAAAATAAAATACAAAAGATTCTTACAATTACAAATTGACACCTGCATACAAGCTTACTTCTAATGCAGTAACTCAGAACTCTCATTCTGAGACGTTTTAGCTTACCCAGGGTGGAACTCTCATGACAACAGTCTTTAGAAAATGCTCCAACCCATACAGAAGTCATAAGCTGGAATCATGAATCACCTTCTGATTCCCTTTTTAAAAAACAAAAGTGTCATGAAAATGGCATATTTTCTCATATGGAAAATTGATATAATTTGAAGTATTACTCATCATCATTCACATAAAACTTGAAATAAAGCTAAACAAGAATATTGCTAAGTGGAAACTTATTATCACATCAATAGAAATCACAATGACACTTCAAAATAACTCAAATACTGTCAAACAGCTTTCTCCTCCCTTTTTTAGCTGCAGAATATGAAGTAAGTTTGCACTATTTAGAAAATTTCATGAGAAAAAAGGTCCCAGAGAAGCTCCGTGGAATGTGACTGACCCTGAGCCAGTCCCACTTGTGCAGTCTCTGTAAAGAGTCACCATACCTTCTCCCATACCTTGGATCCGAGGTCTTCTTTAGAAGCACATCTTGAAAAGTATACTCCCTGCGATCCTGGATTATGAAGACCAGGGCTGTGCCTGAGAGACACTATAGTTGAAGCCCTCAGTTAACTTCTTCTGATATCCTCACAGCCTTTGTGGCCACGAGTTCTTCCTACATAGGACTTGTGTCCTCACTGCAGCTCCAGAACCCAGCAGGTGCCACATCAGGGCAGGTTTATGACCTTTATACACCCACAGCTGGTTCAGTTTGACTCAGGTTTTCTGTGAGCCAAGCACAGCATTTCAGATACAGGAAGAGGGGGCAGTCAACCTTCCTGGGTCATTAGGACCATCATGGTTTTAGCACTGAAAATGCTGTAACCTGGGATATCGCTGGCGGCCTTAGACACAGAGTGTCACATTCACTTTAGTTTTGTTTGTTTTTCCACCGGATTCTGTTTAACTGTGCATTAACCAGTTGCAACATGGTTCTAGAAGGGCTCTGCAGCAGCTGCTGCTGGAGCCCTGGCCGGATCTCCCCAACTCTCCTTTATGAGCTCTGTGGCCCCATCCCCCAGCTCTGCCTGCTTTGTTCCTAACATTTCCCACCTGCAGCTTTCTAAAGAGAACTGCCGCTGGGCTACTGGATCCACTTCACTGGACCTGCTGAGAGCCTGCTGTGTTTCCGTCCCTACCCCTCTATCTCCCATTCTGGGAAGTTCATAAGTAGTAACTAGCTGGTGCAGAATTATGCAACCTCCTTCTCCCTCGTCAAAAGGGAAATAACTTTGAGGTTCAATTTATATTTCAAAGCCAATGCTGGGATCAGCTCAGACATTACATGCACTCACATCTGTGGCCTTTTCCCTTGCTTTGTCCCGCTTCCTCAGCTCCTTTCCTGGTTTCACTTGAGAGCACTTCTTTTGTGAGTAGCTTATATAGTTCCCTAAGCTCTCAATCCAGTCATTGCTCTGGGGAACCTGATCCAGGTTCAGGAAGAGCTTATGTGACAAAGACACAACAAACACTAATAAGCAAGGATGGATCTTTGCTTAGCTATCTGCCAGGGAGGAAAGGAGATGTTTGACTTTGCAAAATCAAGGGATGATAAAGGGTTATCAACACAGCAGTGGTTCCTTCTTTATGTTGCTAATAGAGAATATTTCTGGAAACCCCAAGAAAACTTGGGTGATTCTTCTATGCTTCTATTGCATTCACATGCACTCTGGCAACTCCTTCACAGTGTTAGAGTATTTTGTGTCTTCAGTCTTATCCTCTTGGCCAACTCTAACCCACTAAAGGTAAGAACAAAGCATTTTCTTCCTAAATCACAAGGCTTACCGGATAGGGTGACTTATAGCACAGAATAACAGAAAACTTATTTACATAATAGACTGTAACACTATTCAGGAACATTTCAAACTTTTGGCAACTCTAGGAAATATCCATTTCATTGACTATCAGTTATGAGTTTTAGCCACAGGAAACAAACCACACCCAAAGGGAACTCTGTCAAAAATTTAATAAGAGAACACTTACAAAGGTGAAGGCAGGGATATGAGAACCAGCAATAGATGGTGAAGTACCATAGGATAAGTAAGTGTGGGAAGCTACTGTTATCCTGAGGCCTACAGGGGTAAATGGAAGGGAGAAATTGCAGAAACCCAGTGACCCCAGTAGCTAATGGAAAGCGCCACTAGGAGACAAGGACTCTAGCAGAATACAGTCACTGCCACAGGCAGGGCAACGGGCAGGGTAGAAGTCAGGACAAATAGATACTCTGATCACACCTCTTCTCAGATCTCTTTCTGTTAACTTCCCATTAACCAAATTCAACAGGAAAGCCACATGGCAAGGGAACCTGGGTGATACCATCTAGATCAGGATGGAGAAGTCTGGGAGAATAATCTGGAATGGCAAGTGGAGAGTATTCGAATACTGAACACTGCATGGCTTGAAAACACATGAAAGCAAACTGTGTGTGACAGCTCCGGTTCTAAGGTTTTGCTCTAGCAAATTCTATATTTACTACTTCTCATCCATTTCTCTTCCTTCGTATTGCTCTATTTCTTGGGTTTCTGGGCCTGTCACTTATTTCTGCTTTTCACTTTGGCATTCATGGGCCTCTTTTGCAGTTTTCTTGGTTTCTTGGTCTTTATCCTTCTGGTAAGTTCTTAACTTTCTAGAATGATTCATGTTTGCATCTACTAAAGTTTCCACAGAGAAACTCCTCACTCCTGCTTCAGCCTTATAGAACTCTCTGGACATGGCCGGTTAGTTGCCTGACAAGTTGGAAACCTTGTATTCAAGGGTTACACAGCCACTGATAGACCCAGGCCTTGTGCACACAGTAGAAAGATTCTTGGCTTTGAGAGGATCCTTTCTAAGAAAAAATTCAGCCTAAAAGAATTTGGTCATTTGTATGCTTTTGTTGGATACAACATTGATTTATAAAAGCTTTTTGAACAGGGAAAAAAATGGGTCTAATTTTTCCAAAGTGCAAATTAATGGGGAGGCTACACTTTTAAAGTTTCCATTTTTACATGTGTCCATCCATTCACAAGTAGAAATAGCAACAGAACCATTTTGATGTGAATTCTGAACTCTGAGCACTACCAGATAAAAAAC
Organism: Petromus typicus; assembly: GCA_004026965.1. NCBI lineage: Eukaryota > Metazoa > Chordata > Mammalia > Rodentia > Petromuridae > Petromus > Petromus typicus. The sequence continues at coordinate 25,975 of PVIR01006187.1, read as the reverse complement.
AGAAGTTCTCTCCAATTCACCTATCAAATTTAGAAAAGAAAAAAATGAATAATGCAACATAGCTCAACTTGGGTGGAGATGGGAATTGACAACCATGGTCAATCAGTGGAAAGAAAGTGAAGACAGAGACAAATCTGAGTTAGCCAGACCTGGCTAAGGATTTCACTAGAGTGCAAAAGATGACAGATATTAAAACTACATAGTTAGTAACTGAAACATTTAATTTTTCTTTTTAAATGCATTATCGGAAAAAGTCCCTTTATATGTAGCAAGTTTTATAATTTGTGATACAGAAGTATAAACAGTGTTACTTCAGAGGGAGATCAGTGATTGATGATTGCCATTTACATAAAAATTGCTTATTTATTTGCCAGCATTAACAAATACTATCTAGCAACTTCACTAAGCAAATGAGTGCTCAGACAGCAAACGGTCCCTCCAGAAACATGTTAAGGATTATTTGTGGCATAAAGACATTATTGATCAAGGAAATACTCATACTCAATATTTTTGTTGGTAATACAGATATTCAGTGCACTCAATACATATTATTTGAAAATTTGCTGTGTGCCAAGCATTGGACTGAGAGCTGAAAAGGGTAACTGTCATACAATTCTTGCTGTGAAGAATTAGGAATTCAAGTCAAGAATTTTTCACAAACTTGACAATTAGAGTTTGTGGCAAGCTACATTACAGTCAGAATTGACTTGATACTCATGAGATGGATGATTATATTCAACTTGTAAGAGGAATTTCGGAAGCTAAAATATGCAGATATTGCATCTGATTTCTTTTTTTAATTGAAATCTTTATTGGTACATTTAATATACACATCATGAGTGCACTCAACAATGACAATTTGTACCAGTAGATGGACACAACTTAATTCTCATTTTTTCCCATACCCCTACCCACCTTACCATCCCCACCCCCTATGTACGTAAACTTTGTCTCCTTTCTTTTTTGTTATAATCTCATTACTTTTCCACCTTCATCCTATTTCATTTTGAGTATTTTCTATTTCACAACATATAGCACACATTCTAGAACTCAGTTACATCTTTATTTTCTCATACCAGAGAAAAGATGTGATATTTACGTATCTGTGACCTATTTATTTCACTTATGAGGATATCCTCAAAGTATGTGCATTCAAGTATAAATGATTCAAACTTATCGTTTTTTATGGCAGAGTCATACTCTATTCTGTAGAAGAACCACAGCTTTCTTATCCAGTCTCCAATTGATGGACATTTGGGATGTTTCTAAGATTTAGCAATCACAAACTGAGCTGCTATAAACATGGGTGCACATATGTCAATGTGATATGAGTCTTTTAATTCTTTTGTGTATATACCTAGCAGAGCAATGGCCAGCTCAAATGGGACCTCCAGTCCTAGCTTTTTTTTTTTTTTTTTTTTTTTTTTTAGGTTTTTTGAGACAGGGTCTCACTTTGTGGTTCAGGCTGGCCCTGAGCTCAGCCTCAAACTCACATCACAATCCTCCTGCCTCTGCCTCCCGAGTGCTGGGATTACAGGCGTGAGCCACTATACCCAGCACTGTGGTATGTGGTACTGGTTGCTGCTGGGTGTGGGTCTCCACACCCACTATTGTTATGTGGTTACCCGGGAATCAATCCCGGGTCCTTGCGCTTGAGAGACAGGCGCCGGAACCACTGAGCTAACTCCCCGGCCCCCAGTCCTAGCTTTTTGAGGAATCTCCAAACTGAACTCCACAGGGGTTGTACGAGTCTACAGTCCCACCAACAGTGGAGAAGGGTTCCTTCTTCTCCGCAGCCTCGCCAACATTTTTTGCTGGCTGATTCTGAAACGGCAGCCATTCTTTGTGGAGTGAGATGAAATCTCAGTGTTGTTTGCATCTGCATCTCTCCAATGACTAATGATGTTGAGCACTTCTTCATATACTTCTTAGCTGATCTTAATTCTTCCTCTGAAAAGTATCTGTTCATTTCAGATGCCCATGTATTTTAAAATTTTTAAATCTGTATTGGTACATTACATATACACATCATGTTTGCATTCCATAATGGGGATTTGTACCAGTATAGGACACAACTTAACTCTCATTTTTTCCCATAGCCCTACCCACCTTACCGCCCCCCTATATACATAAAATTTGTTTCCTTACTTTTTTGTCACAATCTCATCATTTTCCCCCCTTCTTCCTATTTTACATTGAGCATTTTCTATTTCACAATATATAACATGCAATTCTAGGACTCATTTACATCAGATGCCCGTTTTTTAACTGGGTCTTTAAATTTGGGTGGGCTGATTTTTTAAAAGATCTTTATATATTCTAGGTAGTAATCCTTTGTCTGAGGAACAGCTGGTAAAGATTTTTTCCCACGTTGTTGGTTGCCTTTTTGCTCTGTTGGTGGTTTCCGTTGCTGGGCAGAAGCTTTTTAAAAGAATGAAGTGCCATTTGCTGATTTTTTCTTCCAATTCCTGTGCTATAGAGGTTTTGTTCATGAAGTCTTTCCCTAAGCCAGTGTCTTCGAGAGTCTTACCTAACCTGTTTTGCAACTGGTTTAGAGTGTCTGCTTTAATGTTTTGGTCTCATACATTTTGATTTTAGCTTGGTACATGGTGAAAGAGCTAGGTCTAGCTTTAGTCTTTGGCAAGTTAAAGCCCCGTTTTTCCAGCACCATTTGTTAAAGAGGCTATCTTTCCTCCATTGAGGATTTTTGGCTCCTTTGTCCAAGATGAGGTGGCTCAGTGTATCTGGAGTAGTATCTGGATCTTCTAATCTACTCCATTGATCCTCAGGTCTGTTGCTTTGCCTGCACCATGCAGTTTTTATCACTGTGGCTTTATAGTGTAGTTTCAGGTTTGGGGTAGTAATACCCCCCACCATGTCCCTGTTGCTTAGAATTGCTTTGGCTATTCTAGATCTTTTGTGATTCCAGATGAAAGTTTGGATTTTTTTCTCTAGATCTGTGAAATATGTTATTAGGATTTCAATAAGGATTGCGTTGAATTTGTATAATAGTTTTGGGATATAGCCATTTTGACCATATTTGTTCTTCCTACCCAGGAGCAAGGTATGTCTTTTCATTTTTTGATATCATCTTCTATCTCCTTTTTCAGAGTGCTGTAGTTTTCAGAGTAGAGGTCTTTCCCCTTCTTTGTTAGATTGATTCCTAGATATTTTATTTTTTGTGTGCTATTGTGAAAGGGACTGACTTCCCAATTTCTATCTCAGTGGATCTACTGTTTATGTATACAAAGGCTATTGATTTTTGAACGTTGACCTTGTATCCAGCTATGAGAATAAATTTGGATATTAGGTCCAGCAGTTTTTTAATTGAGTTTTTAGGATCCTCTAGATAGAGTATCATGTCATCAGCAAATAATGACCATTTAACTTCTTTTTTTCCTATCTTTATTCCTTTTATTTCTTTCTTTTGCCTAATTGCTGTGGCTAATATTTCAAGAACTACGTTAAATAGAAGTGGTGAGAGAGGGAATCCTTGTCTTGTTCCTGATCTCAGTGTGAAAGGTTGCAATTTTTGACCATTTAGTATGATACTGACTGATGGTTTCTCGTAGATAGCTTTTATTAGTTTGAGATAGAGACCATCTATTCCGATCTTCTGTAGAGTTTTGAACATAAATGGGTGTTGTACTTTGTCAAACGCTTTTTCCGCATCAATTGAGATGACCATATGATTTTTGTCCTTAAGCCTGTTAATATAGTGTATAACATTGATTGATTTACCTATGTCGAACCATCCTTGCATCCCTAGGATGAATCCAACTTGGTCAGGGTGTGTAATGTTTTTGATAATTCTCTGTATTCTGTTTGCCAGGATCTTATTGAGGATTTTCGCATCGATGTTCATTAGGGATATTGACCTGTAGTTCTCTTTTTTGGTTGGGACTTTCTCTGCTTTTGGAATCAGGGTAATGGTTGCTTCCAGGAATGAGTTTGGGAGTACTGCTTCCCTTTCAATTTCATTGAAGAGTTTCAGAAGTAGAGTCACTAACTCTTCTTTAAAAGTTTTATAGAATTCAGCAGTAAAACCATCAGGTCCAGGGCTTTTCTTTGTTGGCAAGTTTTTAATTACATTTTCAACTTCACAGATTGTTATTGAGGTATTTAACATTTCTATATCTTCTTTATTCAGCTTTGGGAGTTCATGTGTGTCTAGAAATCTATCCATTTCTTCTACATTTTCCATTTTATTGAAGTATAAATTTTCAAAGTAGGTGTTTATTATCCTCTGGACTTCCTCTGGGTCGGTAGTAATTTCTCCGTTCTCATTCCTAATAGCATAGATATGGGCCTTTTCCTTCCTTTGTTTAATGAGGTTGGCTAAGGGTCTATCAATTTTGTTTATCCTCTCAAAGAATCAACTTTTCAATTCATTGATTTTTTAGAACTGTTCTCTTGGTTTCTATTGCATTAATTTCTGCCCTGATCCTTATAATTTCTTGCCTAGTGTGAGCTTTGGGTTTGTTTTGCTCCTCTCTTTCTAGTTACTTGAGTTTCAGCATTAAATTGTTTATTTGAGCTTGCTCTGTTTTCTGGATGTAGGCTTTCACTGCTATGAATTTTCCTCGTAGAACTGCTTTCATTGTGCCCCATAAATTTCTATATGTTGTACTGGGGTTATCGTTTAGTTGTAAGAACTGCTCAATTTCTTCTCTAATTTCTTCTGTGACCCATTGGTTGGTCAGCAGAGTGTTGTTCAGTTTCCATGTGTTTGTGAGGATCCTGGGCTTTCCTTGCTATTCAGCTCCAATTTCAGGGCACTATGGTCCGACAGTATACAAGGGATAACTTCAGTCCCTTTATATTTGCTTAAACATGTTCTATGAATAAGCACACGGTCTATTTTGGAGAATGATTCATGAGCAGCTGAGAAGAATGTAAATTCTGACTTTGTGGGGTGAAATACTCTATAGGCATCTATTAAGTCTGTTTCCTGAAGAGTCTAGTTGAGTTCAAGTATTTCTTTATTGACTTTTTGTCCAGTTGATCTGTCTCTTTGTGACAGTGGGGTATTGAGGTCCCCTACTATTATTGTATTATCATTTATCTGGTTTTTCATGTCCATTAATGTTTGTTTAATATAGTTGGGTGCATTAGAATTCAGTGGATAGATATTTAAGATCATTGTTTCTTTCTCTTTGATTTTTTCCTGAAGTAAAAGATAGTGTCCATCTTTATGTCTCTCTGTCACTTTTGGCTTGATGTCTGTTCTGTCTGCAAATAAGATCACCACTTGTGCTTTCTTGCTGTTTCCTATTGCATGGAGTATTGCTTTCCATCCCTTTACTTTTAGTCCATGGGTTTCTTTCTGAATTAGGTGTGTTTCTTGTATGTTGCAGATTGTAGGATCTTGTTTTGTGATCCATTCTGCCACTCTGTATCTCTTAATTGGCGCGTTGAGTCCATTATCATTAATGGTTATGACTGATATAGGCAAATTTCGTGCTGCCATGTTTTCTTATTCTTGGCTGTGTTTTTCTACTTTTTCCCTTTTCTCATCAGTTTCTTGTTTGGCCCCTTATGTTGACTCTGTTAGGTCTCATGGATTTGTAACTTTCCTTATTTTTCTCTAAGATATTCTTTAGTATGTTTTAGATCACAGGTTTCATATTTGTGAAGTTTATCAGGTGTTCTTTGTCACGGAAGTATCTTATTTCCCCATCAGTTTGGAAGGATAGTTTGGCAGGATACATCAGTCTGCGTTGGAAGTTGTTTTCCTTTAGGGCTTGAAACACTTCATTCCAGGCTTTTCTTGCATTGAGTGTTTGAGTTGAAAAGTCTGCTCTGAATCTGATGGGCTTCCCTTGGCATGTAATTGTTTTCTTTTCCCTGGCTGCTTTCAGTATTCCATTTTTTTGGATATGTGCAACTTTTATAATTATATGCATAGGTGTAGATATTTTCATGTCACGGGTGTGTGGAGTTCTGCTACTGTGGTGCTGCCTTACGTTCCAATAGGCCCGCCTACTTGCAAATGCCGTGTCCCTGGGCCCACTTGTGCAGTAGCCCTGTGGCCCTGTGCACCTGCAATGGTACTGGCTGTCTTCCAACAGGCCTACCTACTTACTGATACAGAGTCCCTGGATGTGCTTGTGCAGTTGACATGGAGAAAAACAGGTTCTGTCTGTGCTTGGCTGTGATAGCGCTGGCCACCACCTCCCAGGCTCTGCCTGCTGTTATACTCAGTCCCTGGGCACCCTTCTGGCTTGGGCCTGGAATTCAGCAGGCTCTGACTCCAGTTCGACTGCAGTGGTATCGGCCACCACCTCCCTAGCTCTTCTCGCTGTTATACTTAGTCCCTAGGCCCTCTTCCTGTGTGGGCCTGGAGACCGGTGGGCTTCAACCCTGTGGCAACTGTAATGGCACTGGCTGCCACCTCTGCATCTGATTTCTTTAAGTGTTGCTTTTTGGCTAGCAAATCGTAGCACCCAAATTATAGATCAGTACACAGTAACCACAGAATTCTAAAGCTAAGTAATCCGTGGCTTCTTGCAAATGGCCATGTTAGGTAGAAAAACAACCCTAAACATGGCCATATTCTAATTCATGGAGCCTGGAAACATACTACTTTCATGGCATGGCATAGCAAAATGGACTTGGTAAATGCAAATAAAATAAAATAGGAATTTTTTTGCCCTCCTAGATCATCTAAGTGGGCCCAGTGTAATTGAGAGTATTTTTAGAGGTGGATTAGAAGGTCAGAGTCAGGAGGAAATGTGATAGAAGTACCGATGACAGAGAGAAAGAGAGAGAGAGAGAGAGTAGGGAAGAGAAAACGAATAACATGAGAAGGAGGAGGAAGTGGAGGAGGAGAAGGAGATGTCTGAAGATGAAAAATCTTGCTGATATTGAAGGCAGAGGAAGGACACACGCAGAAAGACAGCTGGCCATTACACAGTACAAAAGCAGGGTGATGGATTCTCCCCTTTGGAAAATAATAGCAGGTTTCTCTTACTTACTAGCTCAGAGGCTTTTCCCCAGTCATTGCTTGTTCTTATTTCCATTTCTTCACTTCTTCCTCTATTAAATTTTGTCTCCTTTGGGAGCCGTCTGCCAAAGGCAAGCAGCTCTGCTGATGCCTTGATGTTAGCCATGTAAAACCTGTTTCAGACTTCTGACCTCCGGCCAAAACTGTAAGATAATAAATTTGTGTTGTTTTAAGCTACTAAGTTTGAAACTAATATAAGACTGACTGAGGGAAAGTTCATAGGAAATGACAATGAAGTTGCCTTATGTAAATCTGAATGGGTGATGACTGTAACCACTGCAGGCCCAAGAATCAATCACATAATGTGGCAGTTTAAAAAAAAAAAAAACAAACACCTACCAGGTCTTGTGACACACACCTGCAATTCAGCACTTTTAGAGGCTGAGGCAGGAGGATCCCAAGTTCTAGCTCAGCCTGGGTAACTCAGGAAGACCCTTTCTCAAAATAAAAAATGACCAAGAAAGTTGAGATGTAGGTCACTTTGGAGGCTCTGGATTCAATCCTCGCGACTGAAAAAAGACAATGGCCACAAATCCTTTCCCAGACCTCAAGAGAGGTAGCATTTATGTCCCCATCCCTGAATCTGTGTTCCTTTTGGACTACTATGACCCACTCAGTGGGGAAATTCTAATATAGGGTGTTTGAAACAGAGTCACAGAAAGCCTCTCAGTTTCCCGTGACAAACATGACAGTTCTGTTCTTTTTCCTCTAAAGAACTATAATTTGATAAACTTTAAGAAAGTATCAGCAAGAACAAACACTATTCATCAGAAGGAAAGAAATTAAACTGTACCAAGTATAAGATTTCTATTCAAACAAATTATGGATAATTTTCATCGGCTTTTTTTTTTTCTTTTAAAAGACATTGTGCTAGTCTTTGGGCTCATTTTCTCAACAGGCTTAGGCATATTCCTGCCTCTCACCCTGCATTTGCCCATTTTTATGTTTCGAGAATTATGTTGAGTGCCACTTCCTTTGTTGTCTAAGCCAAAGGAGGGAAAGTTTCCTCTCCAATCTGGAACCTGTGATTCCTGGCTGCCTGTACCAATGATGATTTTTTAAAAAATTATTTCCATAAGATCTCTTCTTGGATTTTGATTTTCTGCCTTAACATCCTTCAAGTACTTATAAAATTCAGGACTCACCTTCTAGTAGTACTTATTCATAAAATACTTTTCTTTCCCATCTACTCTCTTTACTGCTTTCCAGCTTACAAAAGCATTTTTCTCTGGGTCCTTTGGTCATCTTGATGAGAAGCTTCCAAATTCTTTCTAAGAGAATGTTTGTTCAACATTTCTTAATTGAAGAGATAAACTCTTCTGGAGCTTCAGTAAGAATATCAAGCTCTTTGTGAAGACTTAATAGGTAACTTTCTATAGGACAAAACACCTGGAATCTCTTAAGAGTCACATTTCAGGTTTAGAAACCTCTAGAATGTGATTCTCACAGGCACCATACAACAGTGAGTATGAAATATTTACGATATAGTCAATTTTTTGAAGTTTTTTAATTTTGACAGAATGTCAAATTTAAAGATTTCTCATCTTTTAATCAGATTCACTAATAGTTCATACTTTGCTACATTTGCTTTATCATCCTTTCTCTCAATACACACTTGCACACATCAACAGAGTACTATTCTGCCATAAAGAAATAAATTCAAGTCATTTGTAGGAAAGTGGACGCACCTTGAGACTGACTCATCAAATGCACAGGCCTGAACATCACATACTTTCTCTTATATCAGAAACCCAATATATAAATAAAGTGAAAAATAAAAGACAAACAACAGGGGAAAGGAGAGAGAAAAAATGTTATTATAATCCCACATGGACACTATCTAAACATGTACCTTGATTTCATATGATTGTTTTATGTGTTTTATATGGGTTTTTTGGCCTGTTAGTCTGTATTTATGGTAACTTAATAAGGGCTTCTAAAGTAAATACATGAATCTGATACCATCAAAAATTTGTTAATGGTGTCGAGGGGAAGGGGAAAATCTGAGATGTGTTATATTCATGTGCCAATTCCCTAAAATGAATGTAATAATTGCATGCTACAAGCATGTATGTATAAAAATTAAAAAATTAAAAAGCAAAAATTAATATGTGTATGTGCATTTGTTGTTGCTACTATTTTCTGAGGCATTTTACAGTGAGTTGATATTGTATCCCTTTACTTCTAAATATTTCAGAGTGTGTTCAAAATAAGGGCACTCTTTAACTGCAATATAATCATCAGTGATTTAGAGGTACTTCTATAAACTGAATTTTCATAAACTGTTGAGGTTTTGCATGTGTGTTTTGTTGACTTGCTTTTGCAGCACTGAAGATTGAACTCACAGTCTCATACACGTGAGGCAAGTACCACTGAACTACATCCTCAGCAAACTGCTTTTTATATTTTATTTTTTAATATTTTTCCCATATTAAGCATTGAACCCAAGAATGTTCCATCACTGAACTACATCCCCAATACTAAATTTTATTTTGAGACAGGGTCTTTCTCAGTTGCTCAAACTGGCCTTGAATTTGCAATTCATGTGCATTAGCTTCCTGAATAGCTTGGCTTGCAGGCATTTGGTTGGAAAAGTACATACATATTTAGCACTATGTGCTACATTAAATCCCCAGAACAATACTATTCAAGGCATTTAATCTTCCTACAAAAGTCCACACTCACTGTAGGGAAGGAAAAAGCACTAATAGGTTTCAGAGCTCTTCTGCCTCCTTCACAGAGGTATGAGGGGTACAGCATGGGTGTGCCCGTGAGAGGTGAGGGTACAGTAATGTAGCG
>PVIR01006187.1:0-16070 GCA_004026965.1 Petromus typicus | reverse complement strand
ACCATTGACCTAAATTATCCCTAGCCTGAGACCTATCTCTTATTCTGTGCTCCATCTCTCTTCAAACATTTGACCTTGGAGAAGGCTGACTGGTGACCTTCCTAGCCTCTAGTTGCTCATCTGTACAATGCATGAATTCCATTAACTCATGGACTACATGGGCCCTTTCATATTTTGGACACCACTGACTCTAAGTTAGAATAACTAAGAACAAAGAAGGACTGATGATTACCAAATGACAAATCTGCTTGGTAATAAAGGCAAATATTTTGTGCAACTGTTTACTCAATAATCAGAGTCACATTCACCGCAAGGTTATTGACCTAGGTTGTGAAGTTACATATTGATTACTACTCTGACCCAAGAAATGTCTCCTCATTTGTCTGCTGAGCTGAAACAGGCCTTCCCAGCCAATAAGAAATTCATTGGTTAAGGTCCAATTTCTCACACAGGAAACAATAAATGTTCCTCTTCAGCATTTTTTTTTCTGGTACTGGGATTTAACCCAGGGCCTTCCCACTGAATTATATCCCTAGCCCTTCTTAGTTTGAGACAGAGTATCATTAAATTGCCCAGGCTGAGCTTGAACTTTTCATCATCTTGCCTCAGCCTCACAGAGTGCTGAGATCACAAACGTGTATACCACCAGGCCCAGTTTCCTATTCAGCTTTGACAGGGAAGAAGTCCCATGTTATGGCTCTGCCCAGGAAGCAGTAAGGAAACGGGTTAGGGGAAGCTGGTAGCTTAAAGGTCCCCTTGTTTTAATGGGAAATAAAGAAAAGGCTCTTCATTTACAATAACAGGTGATTCAGGAAATTTCCTGGAGGTCCAAGATGTCTGTGAATATAGAATAATATCAGCTGGGCCTCAAAGTATTACAGTTAACAGGCTCAAGTCAAGTTGCAAGTTCCATCCTTGTTCCACTAAAGCCCATAACATCCTAGCTTTCTGGGACAGATAGTATGTAATTCAGTGAAAGTCATTAGTGAAAACATAATTGTGGCAGTTTTTAAAATAGGTTTACAAATTCTTTGACACTCCCATTGATGGAGACCGATATTCCTTCCCTTTTGTTTCTTCCTAGTACAGAGATCAAACTCAGGACCTTGCACTTGCCAGGCAGGTGCTGCACCACTGAGCTACATCCCCAACCCTATGTCCCTTCGTTTTCAATCTCAATATGTCCATGACTAATTTAACCAGTAGCATCTAGCAGGAGCGATATTATTTGACTTACAAGGCCAGGAAAAAAAAGATGATATAGATTCCATCTTGTTTTCTGGAATGTTCTCTTAGAGCTCTAAGCCACCACATGAGATGTCAGATTATTGAGAATGCCGAGGTCACATGGAGGGGCCATGAACAGACATTCCAGAGATCGGTCCCAGCTGATCTCAGACAGCATGCCAGATGTGTGAGTGAAGAAGCTTCTTGACTAGGAATCCACTCCTTACTCTAGTCAATCCACTTCCAGCCATTGGAGGATTCATAGCTGAGACACTGGAGAACAGAAGGAAGACATACCCTTTGTCCCCTTGCTTGAAGTACTGACCCAAATAATCCAAGGCCACAATAATATTGGTTGTTGCTTTTTGATACTAAATTTGGCTGATTCATTATGCAGCAATAGATAACCAGAATAATAACCAACATATATGATTTAATCACTATACCTTTGTAAGACTTGTCATATTAAAAAATGTAACAAGTAGCTCCTTGCTCAAAGAGTATCTATTAATTCATCCTGTGTCTTGTCCCCTGAAATGAAAATAATTTAATGAAAATGTTGATAATCAAACCCTCATATTTCCTCAGCACTCACTAAACATATCACCCAGGTTAAAGCCTAAAAGTAGTAGTATGGAATAGAAGAAACATTCTATTCTTTAAGAATCTGAATCTGAATTGGATGAAGGCACCAAAAGAAAAAAACAAGCTTGTTTACAGAAGGACTCACTAGCCTAGCTCCAGGCTATATATTGCTTTGACACTCCCATAATATCAGTCCCAGACTAAAGCAATACATATAAATTATATGAGCATTGTATAAAATTATACGTGCATTGTATTTACAAGAACAGGTAGTGGATCTCAACATTGAAATTCAGATTTAGACTCCCTTTTAGTTGTATGGTTTCAAACAAGCTACTTTACTGTTTGTGCCTCAGTTTCTTCATCTGTGAAATGTCATATCAATAGTACCTTCTCACAAAGTATTTATGAGAATTAAGCGAATAGCACAGATATAGCATTAAAATGGCACTTGGTACCATACTAAGATTTCAAGAAATGTTTGTTGTCAATATTAAAAGAGTATTTGAGAGGATGATACAGTGGTTAGACATATCTCATGCAGGCAAATGCAGACTAAAGCAAAATTTCACTGAAATCACTTAAACAATCCAGGGACTAAATACTCAGGTGCACCCCTGAGCAAAGGGCTTTGTGCTGGAATCTGAGTGGAAACACCGCTTCATTTCATTATTTCTCCCCAGCCGCTGAGTACCTATGGCTCCCGCTTCTCATCTGGCCATGGGTGCCTGAGTTCTGGAATCACGGATGATGAGTCTTAAACCTGCCCATCTTGAGTAAATTGCCTATATTTCTAGTTTCCAAGAAAACAATACCTTTATTGTTTGTAAAGGCATGTTGTAAGGGTGAAAAGAGATAAAGAATCTAATATAATAGACACTTGATAATAATTCCTTCCATGATGAAGCAGTGGGGGGAGTGTTAAGGGAGATCCCAACTACATATTTATAAAAGTATATATATATATATATATATATATATATATATATATATATGTATATATATGTATATATGAAAATATATATATAATTTCATATATATATGAATATATATTTCATATATATATTTCATATATATATGAAATTATATATATATAATTTCAATTAGCCTGTTCCCAGAATAGCCTTATAAGCTTATTTTTCCTGTACCTCTTCTTTTCATCCTTCTGTTCTTCCTTCTTCTGCCTGAACCCAGGACTCCTTGTCTGCTAGAGGACTCTAATACTGAGCTACATGCTCAGTCTCACAGGTAGAATTTATTGTGCACTAAAACACAATAGTCTTTTTATGTGCCAAAACTCATTAATATATGCTAACCTTCTTACAGCAAGCAAAATCTAGACACTGAGGTGCTGAGACATAAAAGCTTCCTGTAGGTCAGAAAAAGGAGAAAAACGTTTTTGATTTTGCTCTTTTTCTTCTTCAGCCTTAGCACATATAAAAGTTGTACAGAAGCAGCAATGTATGAAACTCACAGACATAATGTTAAGTGCAAAAAAGCCCAACAAAGAATTACACATACTGTGTAATTCCATTCATATAGGCTTCAGGAAACGCTAAAACTCTATGAGTTGAGAGTAGAACTGTGATTTCCTTTAGTGGGGTACTTCCCCAGGAAGGAAACAGAGGAAGGCTTTAGGGTTTTCTGGGAATGTTCTAAACCTTGATCTAAGTCATCATATTAACGTGTGTATCTAAAAATTATAACATGCTGTAGATTCACTAGCTGTACTGAATGTGTGCTGGATCTCGTTAAAAATGTCCTGGGAAGGTGCTGCCATTACAACTTGCCTTTAATTTGCCAGCAGTGAGGATGAGGAAGGGCTCTTACATGTGTCTGGTTGTAGACCAAAGCTTTCATTCTGGTAATTACTTTTAATTTAGCAGAAAATCCTTGATGTGGCAACAACAGTGTAATTCAGTTCCCTGCCTTTCCACAGCACTCCCCAAAACGAAGGCACAGCAGGGGGGGATATATGTAATTCTTTTCTTCATATATAAAGGGCTTATAAATAGTTATACCAACCTCAATGCTGGCTATTTCCTGGGGAATTAATAGCCAGCTGGGATTAACGGTCCTTGGTTCTACTTTAGGCCATCAACTCCTTTTGCTGCTCATTAATTCCCTGAAAGAGCCCTGTTCCTTGATGGTTATTGCTTAAATACATTAAAATCAAGTTAAGGGGCTGACTTAATGTTTAACTGTGATAATGTAAAACACAAGGAAGTACTCCCAGCAGACACATTTACTGTTGTGTGTTTTTATTTAACTTATTTTCTTCTTCATTTTTGAGTAGAGCAGTGGAATGATGCACGTGAACATTTTTGCAGATGTGTAGCTAATGTGCTTGTGTGTGTTCAATGTTCATACCTCATCAAACACCTGCACTGAAACCTCACTTAAAGAAAAAAAAAAACTCTACAGTAGATTCATCATTTTACTTAAAAATTTTGTTTGGGTCTAAGAGAACATATTTAGTTACAAGAAAAAATAATTTGGGAAAATGTGAGTTAAGTATATTATCTGCTGTTTATGAATTTAGTACAAAGACACAAACCCAAGAGTCTGTGGTTGGGAAAAGCTCAAGGGAGGCCCGGAATAGGAAGAAGAGCCTTTTACAGTAACATTTTGCTGTTGCCTCTTTGGAGGGTGGAAAGAATCCTTCCTAGGGCTTTCTGTTTATTCTTGTCCAGTAGAGGAAAATCATCTTAAGGCAATTCAGAGCAGTTCTTAGAATAGGAAAGTGCACACATCTCTGTGTTTAAAAAATCTTTTTCATTTCATTCAATAAAATGGGCACTTGTTGCAAGTGTCATATGTATAAGGCTGAGAAGGAGACAGAGGTTGGACCGTGAAGCCTTTGCCCTCTACAGCTCATGATTGAAGTCAAGAGACAAACAGACAGATCCAGGTGACAAGCCAGGATGTGTTATCTTTGTCATCAAGGCAAATATCTCATACTTCAAGAAAACAGATGGAGGACCGGGAATTTAGCTCAGTGGTTCCAGCGTCTGACTTGCAAAGCGCTAAGGGCCCAGTTCGATCCCCAGTAACCACATGCAAAAATACCGGGAATGGTGACTCATGCCCATCAGCAATCAGTGCCATATACCACAGTGCCAGGCAGGGTGGCTCATGCCTATAATTTCAGCTTTTGGTAGGCAGAGGCAGGAGGATTGCTGAGTTCAAGGGCCAGCCTGAACTACAAAGCAAGACCCTGTCTGAAAAAAAAAAAAAAGAAAGAAGAAAAGAAAGAAAAGAAAAGAAAAAGATGGAACGTGGGTAAAGCTGCTCACACTTGTTTTCTTCTCTACTCGGGTGGTGAGAAAGGAGGATCGCAGTTTCGAGGTCAGTGTGACCAACTGAAGAGACCTTGTCTCAAAATTTTAAAAATGGAAAAGGGCTGAAGATGTAGCTCAGTGTTCTCAGGGTTCAATCTCTAATAGAGAAAATGAATAAGCAAAAAACCAGGAAAAGGAAAACAGAAGGTAAGCTGGGGCGTTCTTGTCTAACACCAGCAAGGCCTTGGGTGCATTCCCTCCAAAACACAAATGGAAATGTTCTTTATGAACAGGGAAGGATTCAGAGATTACCCAAATTATGAGTACTCAAGACATTTGGACTAATTCTTAATTTTATCTATAAATCAAGTTTTAAATAAAAGGGAAAACAGATAATGATTAGGTGTCCAAAGCCCACAAGGAAAGACTAGTTTATTGAAAAACATACTGAGAGCTATTTGAGTCTCTCAAATTAATTTATTTGAATGCCCAGCATTAAGGGGATGGCAAGTTGTTAAAAAGTCAAATCAATTGACCCTACTTGAGAAATTGAATTGGAATATTTTAGGGTAGAGCCCAGGCATTTCATTTTAATCAAGTTCTCATGGTGATTTTTTTTTGTACACTAAAGTTTGAAGTTACAGAATTAAAGTCTTTCCAATAAAAAAATTCTTCTGCCCTGTATCAATTGAGAAAGTTTAAAAATCATAAACCAACCACCATCAGCACCACTGCCAACAACAACGACAAAAAGATTTTGTCTTGAGAAAAACTAAATACCTACCATTCACACTGCCCACAAATACTTTCTAACTGGTTTTATGGTTTGGGAATTTTGTTTAGCTTCTTTCATTCCAGAGTGAGTTCTAATCACTCTTAATCCTGTATGCCCAGTTAATTCTTAGAACACTTGTAATACTCTCAATATGTATTTGGTGAATGGAGGAAATATTTGAATTAGTACAGATAAGTTCATAATAGCATTTCAATGGCCAACAGCCTCATTTTAAAGTGTTTCCATGATTAAAACATCTGACTAAAAAAAGATAACAACTTAGAACTGATATAAATTATGTAAGATTGATAGTCACTGGGGTTTGTGGGCATGTGCTGAGTCACTGGTTTGGATGCCATGCCCAGAGGTGGTGAAACCTGGTGACTTAATACAGAAAATGTAAGAGAATAATGGGTAACACCTGGGTCAGTAAAACTGAGAAAAATTCTCTGTGGCAATTAGAAGGGATCAAGTGAAATTTGTGTTAAAATGAAATTTAAATGTCAATCTAGACAACTGCAAATAAAATCCTGTTACTTGTTAATAATATCTCATAGGAGATGACTGACATCAGAAGTATTTAGGTATTGATGTATTTTTCTGAATATTTGAATATGCATAATGAGATATTTTGGGGATAGGACCTAAGTCTGAACATGAATTTCACTTATGCTTCCCATGTAGCTCCTACACATGGTCTGAAGGTAATTTTATACAATATTTTAAATAATTCTGTGAATGAATGAGGTTTCATAGTATGGGACTTTTCACTTGTGATATAATGTTAGCTCTCAAAAGTTTTGGACTTTGGAACCTTTTAGATTTCAGAGTCTTGGATTAGGGAAACTGAGCCTCTTTTTCTTTCTATTTATCCATTTATAAACTATGGATAATAAATATCCCAGAATTGAGAGATACATGATGTATGTGGCATAGTGTTATATAAAGGCCGCTTCTTATGATAACCTCTATTTCTTCCTTGTAGGTAAATATTTCTGTGGTAAATATTTCATGTAATCTTTCCTATTGGACCAAGAATCCTGTATCTTTCACCACCAGACTGAATTGTGCCTCTAGGATAACATAAAATGTTTTTAACAGTAGTGGAAGAAAAACAAAATAGGAAGACAAATGTTAAGTGAAACAGATTTGCTTCTTAAAACAATCTCGTTTTGGATCATTCATTCCCTTAGATAATCAGGAGTTAACTACATACACAACATGTTGAGTTTCTCCTAATAACTTAGAGAAATCTTTACCAGAAGGAAAATTATCATTTAACTGATACACTCAGCTCGCCCTCATTTCCCACGTGGGTTTCTTTTTCAGCTAGCCAAGCTATTTTCACCATATTCCTTTTTATCTTAAGTTCACATAACCCCTAGAACCTGAATCTAGGGCAAAAGAGGAGAGATTAGATCTAACATTATCGATTCATTGATGTGGGCTCTGTTGGTTTTGATTTTAGAAGGGTCAGTGCCCTACGGGCCAAATTTGTTCAAAAGACAAACACACCATAATGATATAGTGCTTCCTGCCATCAAAAATATACCACCACTGTTTAAATACAGTTAAATATCAGTGGAAAAAATGTAATGTATACTTTAAAAAGTAAGCTTCAGTATGGTTTAGTGTCCTTCTATAATTATGTTTTAAATAAATGATGACCTTCAAAAATATATAATAATATTGTTGGTATTCAAATAAATTATTCCTACTTTATTTTTAATATGTCATTAACTTATAATTATTAAAATTTAACCATACTTTAAAAAATTCCCAGATGGAAATAAGATTATATTAGTAATTTACAGTAGAGCTATAAATTTCTGTTATGCTTATTTAATAGCACATTTATATCATGCAAATACATTTGAATATAAAATTGTCATCTCGTTCTATGTCATCTCATTCTGGTATGTAGGAAGTGAGAAAAAATGCAAATCAGAGATTTGGGAAAATATAATGCATATACAAAGCAGAGTTTCTTCTCATTGATAGGAAGGTACCTTGGGAAAGAGATTTTAAATATATATTTTGGAAAGAAGATGTTTTAAAGGAAGTGTGTGTGTGTGTGTGTGTGTGTGTGTGTGTGTGTGTGTGTGTATTATGTTCAAATATAACTCCTAAGGGGGTCAGAGATTTAGCTCAGTGGCACTGCACCTGCCCCGCAAGCACAAGGTCCTGAGTTTAATCCCCAGTACCTGGAAAAAGAAAAAAATTCCTAAGAAGTAGAATAGTATATTCTTCACTGTTCATAATATTAATTTAAAGAATCACTCAGAGCCATTACATTTACTAAGCTTACTTTATGCTACTCCTTCCAAGTATACAATGCTTTAAGGGATTTAAAGTGTACAGAAAGTGTCAGCTGCAGCCACCATCAGTACTAATGGTGCATGCGGCTGTGGATATAATCATGGGCTAATGTACTTAGTATGCGGACATCTAAAATTGCTCTGAGTCATGTATGCTTCCAGCCTGCTACATGATCCAGGGTTTAAATTTCATGCTAATTGTCTCCTTCTCAAGTTTCATTGAAGTTGTTTTGGTCTCTGTAAAGTAGTTCCTTGAAACCACTTTCTCAATTAATTTGTGAAAAGGAGGAGAACATAAACACATGTATCTCAGAAATTCTTTTCTTCCCTCCCTTTTTCCTTCTTTTCCTTCCTTTTTTTTTTGGTCTGGATTTGTGAGACAGGGTTTCATCATGTAGTCCAGGCTGGTCTCCAGCTCCCTGAAATCCTCCTGTTTCAGCCTCCCAAGTGCTAGAATTATAGGCAAGCACCACCATGCCCTCTCTTTTCTTTCTTTTTTAAAAATAGAATCTTGCTATGTGGTCTGGTCTTAACTGGACTAGTGGCTCAGGCTGGCCTGGAATTTAGGACCCTCCTGCTTCAACCTCCCAAGTACTGAGATCACAAACTGTGCGCCACCAACACCACTGCCAGCTTTGGCACCTCCAATCCTAGGAAGATGTACACATTTGTGCCATATTCTGGAGCAGTAGTTCCTCACTTTTGTCAGTTTGAGATTAGAAAAATAAGAGTTTTTCAAATCCACTGAAAAATGAAGCCAACGACAGGGCCAGAGGTGGAGTGATAAAAAAGGAGATTGTGAGGAGGCAAAATGAGGAGGGCAAGAGAAACATAGGAAAAAAGAAGAGTAGAGGCCAGAAGAAACGAGAAAAGCAAGGGGAAGTAGGGCCAAGAAGTTGGGAACAAAGAAAAATAGAGTTGAATCAGAGAAAGGAAAGGGATGAGGAAGGGAAAGGAAAGGGAAAAGGAAGAGAAAGAAAAGGACAGGAAGGTTCATCCCACAGCCTTCGCCATGGTTCCACAACACCAGGAAATTGCCCCTTTCTGCAGCCAAGTGTTCCCCAGCCGGCCCAGCTTCTGTCTGGCCATGGCACATAGCCCTTATTCTTTCCTAGTCCCCTCCATGACCTTTGGCTTTACCTGGGCAAAGGTCCCAGAACAATGAATTGAATGGCAATTTCAAGGAAATGTCAGGTGGCTGGAGATTGTTCTGCTTCACATTTGGGTGTGATCACATAGGCTAAGCCAAGTGGACAGTGCCGCACAGCAATTCCAGCTGTAATGAACCCTGGACAATCCTACTGGCACCGACTTAGGAAAGAAAGGTGCTGTCTAGAGAGAAGACCACATAAATATGTGCACTCTTTTAACAGAGTTAAGACTCATGTCTTCAAGAAAAGAAATGAAGGCTTCTTTTCAAAATAAGTTGGAAAGAAAATATAGTCCATGTTCTGAGTTAACATTAAAATTATACTTAAAATAACTTCTGGGTATAATGGCATATGCCTATAGATTCAGGTACTCAGAAGGCTGTGGCAGGAGGATGGTATATTTGAGACCAGCCTATGGTCTCAAACTTAGTAAAAGTTTTACCAAACTTAGTAAAACTTTGTCTCAGAATAATATTTAAAATGTAGCTCAGTTAGAAGAAGGTTTTCCTAGCATGCACAAGGCCTTCATTCAGTCCCCGGTACCAAAAAATCAAAATAAAATAAAATAAAAATTTTTCTGAGACAAAGTCTCGCTTTATAGTTCAGGCTGGCCCTGAACTCACTATGTAGCCCAGGAAGACCTCGAACTCACAGCCTCACGATCCTCTTGCCTCTGCCTCCTGAGTGCTGGGATTATAGGTGTGAGCCACTATGCCCGGCATTGTGGTATGTGGTTACTGGGGATCGAACTCTGGACCTTGTGTTTGCAAGGCTGACACTGAAACCATGAGCTAAATTCCTGGCCTTAAAATAAAAATTTTAAAAGGGTCTAGAATGTAATCCAGCACTCACTGGGCTTCGTACCAGTACTAAAAAACACTGGGTTCCAAGACTAAAATTTCCAAGCTATATTTAAAAGTCCAAGGGACTAGATTACTTAAAATGAAGTACACAGAAATTTCCATAAGCCTTTGGTATTCCATAGGGAACATCCTTTTTGGATATTTACCTTGCCAAAAATACCTGGGTTGAGTCTCTGATCTGGTCTCAGAAAAGGGGGAGGAACTGGCTAATATTTGTGGATTAGACTATATTGCTATAAAAGTGCTCTGAATGTTCCTCTTTATAGGATGGATATATGATTTATCATCCAAAAGGGGAGAGTTTTGGAGTAACAAGAAGCATCATTAATAAGTTAAGCAGAGCAACACTCATAAATTGACAGTTTCTCTGGCAAATTGACATGTATGATCCCTTCTTGCTATAGAATTTCTCACTAGTTGGCAGTGAGATAAAACAAGGCAAGACAGACAAACAAACATGAATGACCACCAGAAACGATTATTAGAACTGCCATAAAAGCCCCAGACATAGTGGTGCATGCCTGTAATCCCAGCACTCAGGAAGCTGAGGCAGAAGGATTGCCTAGAGGTTAAGACCAGCCTGAGCGACATAGTGAGTTTAAGGCTGGTCTGAAGTAGACAGACTCTGTCTCAAAAAATAAACAAACAATAAAACACACACACAAAACAAAACAAATCTTGCCATGAAGTCTGGTTCCAAATGGAACTCAAAGAAATCCAGGAATTTCACTCACTGAAACATTAGTTTTGTGGCTACTGTTTAGCATTGTGGTGTGTAGAAAAGAGTTCAAAGAAGGACAAGGCTTCTTTGGATACTCTGTGTAAAACTTAAGACCCTGGGTAACCTGAAGTTTAAGAATCAGTAAGAAAGAACCTCTTAATGACTGACAGTGGCCACTTTTCAACAATTATAGCTGCAGGTAAAAGGAAAAGAGTTGACAGTTGGGGAGAAAAGGGAACAACCAGGTTAAGGAAATCAGTCCCGATTTGGAGGAAGCATTCTATCAAACACATATAATATTTCTTAATACACAGGAGTCAGCTATATTGTATTGAAATCACGTCTCATGTCTTTTTCTAAACCTCTCTCTCCTCTTTCACTCTTCTGATGAATCTAAAAAAGGCATAAATCCTCCCTTGAATTCATAAGGCCTTCTGGAGGCCAAAAGAGACAGATACAGATATAAGGGCTCTTTACCAGTCTTCTGGACCTCTGTTCCATGATTATTGCAAAATACTATATGCTTGCATTAATAACCTCTGATTTATTCAGATTTATTCCTGAACCGACAAGAGGGTAGCACAGACATTTTATTTGGTAGATGGGAATGAGGAGTCTTCCAAAAATGTTCCTAGAATTTGAGTACCATTTGCTTTCCTTAGTTTTAAGAATAATTCTACTATGATGATTGACTTTATGTACCAACTTAACTGAGTCACGGGGTGCCCCAACATTTTGTCAAACTTTCTTCTGAGTGTGTCTGTTAAAGGTGCTCCAGCTGAGATGAAAAGTTAAAGCAGAACTGGACCTGTAATCCCAGTAGTTAGAAAGCGGAAGCAGGAGGATCACCGTGAGCTCAACAAAGCCAGCCTGCACTCCATAGTGATTTCAAGGCCAGTCTGAAATACACAGTGACACTTTGTTTCCAAAAAACTCCTCAAAGTAAACAAAGAGTTAAAAGTGGTAGATAGAGTAAAGCAGGATAAGCCTCATCCAAACATTTGAAGACCTAAGTAGAAAAAAAGGCTAAGAAGGAATCTCGCCAGCTTGACTGCTTGAACTGGTACATTGATCTCCTGTCCCCTAAATGAACCTACACCATTAACTGACCTGGTCTCCAGCTTGCTCACTGCATTTAGTGGAACTTCTCAGGTTCCACATTAATGCAAGTCAATTCTTTATCATAGGTCACTTTGTATGTAGTAGGTATCTGTCCCTCATCTGTCTAACGACTGTGTTTACATCTTTATGTGCTCCTTATTGGCTCTGTTCCCCTGTAGAATGTTGAGAAACAGCCCTACGTTTGGGCTGTCTCGGTTTGATGGTGTCTTAAGGTATAGGAAACAATAGAACTGTTAAGAAAAATGTCTCATAGAATAGCTCATTAGAAGATGATCATTAGGGCTATTGACCTGGATCGCCCCCCATCAGGGTTGTGACCAAATCCTGTGACTTTTAAGTCACTGATCTGTGTATTCCCAAACATCTCTTCACCCTTTTGTGGCACTTTTCCTGTTTGGAAAGCAACTTTCAGGAAAAAAAATTCCGGACAAAGGATGGATTCTGAATTAAGGGTGTCTGCTTGGAGGACAAAGTAATGATTGAGAAGCCCAGCACTCAGCTAAGCATTTCAAAGAAAAAGCAACAAGCCATGAAATGAGAAAAGAATGGCTATCGAAAGCTAACCTAGTGCTGGGATCAGGGCTTCAAAGAGCAAGTGAAGGACAGAGAGAAGACGGCAGCCTCTGTTCTTAATGTTCTTGCCTCTATGGTACTTCGGACTCTTTTTTTCACATTTTGTTTGAACCAGGCAAGTCCTTATAGCACCTGGGCTTGCTAGACACTTTGGAAACATTAGACAGTAATTCTCAATTCTACCTTATAGCTATTCTAGCACCATGATTTTGTCTCATTCTTGCTTTTAGATGCATCAGTGAAATTTTCTATCATTTGGACAAATCCTCCTTGTTTCTAATCAGGGTCCATACTTTTCAACCATTTAGTTTTCAGGTTAAAAGCATTTACTTTTCTGTCCTCAAATCCGCTCATTTCTGAGGTTAAAAAGGCAACTGTAAACTTGGTCTGTAGATTTTTCATTCATTCCCCTACTCTCCTTCAATATGCCAATCAAGCTGTCAGCTTGCTTTCTCTATAGATTCATAACACTTCACCTTCAGTCTCATTAACTGATTTTCCTTTTGTTTCACATGAAGAATACACATCTCAACACTTAAAACCCGGGGAGTTACAATTTAGAACTTCTTTGACTGTCTTTTGGATTTTTTAGCTCTCACTGTTTGCTCTTCATTTTCTGCCTTTCAGAGAAGAAAAAATCCTTTTTCAGCCACTTTTTGTTGACGCCATCTTCCCAAAAGTAGTAAGAATTACACTGTTATTGTAGCTTCTCTATGTGACAACTTTCATAAATTACAAAAGACATTCAAACTTTAATCATTTGACATCTGTTTGGATTTTGTGAAAATCAGGATAAAATCTTGGCTACAGTTTGCTTAGATATACTCTTCTGTACTTGGATAGCAATACTCTTCAAACATTTTATGCACCAATGATATTCACTTTGTATCTTCAAGTTCTATGGAATCTAATGGTGCTATGGTAAGATTGTCCTGGAGGTACTCAGATTGGCACCAAATCAATCTGAGCCCAATCATAAATGCAGATGACTGTGGCTGGAAATCAGTTTATGTTATTGCATCTATTTAATTGCTGAAAAAGCTATGTTTTTAAAACCTAGAACTTCAGGTAGTGGTTAAGGATTTCGTTAAGTTTAAAGCCAGAATATCTTGTTAGGAATCATGGCTCCACCGTTATCTTACTTTGTGATTTGGAGCCAGTTGATTCTCAAGGCCTTGATTTCCTATGTATAAGGAATGGGAAAATACAGTAGATACCTCCTAAAGTTATCTCCAACATTATGGAGATGAAGCACATCAAATACTTAATTATTACATGATTTTTCTCCAACATCTATGAGGAAATGCTCCCAACATGTACATGCTTAACAAAATTGCCCAGTCCCACCAGTGAGGCTGTGGTCGGTTGGGGGCAGTCATGCCTACAGACTCGGTGTCATGATAACAGACTTGAATGCCGGAGCAGAGAATCAAAGCTGTTCAGAACCAAGTTTGCAGCTAGTTTTTCAACAGTATATGCCCAATCGGTGGGCCAAAACAAGACTAGAGTAAGGAAAATAGGGAAAGCAAGTGAGAACCAGAGAGAGGGCCAAGGCAATTAGCTAAGGGCAAGTCACTAAACAAGAAAAAGTCCTGGATAATCTGCTCATTGGTGTCCAGAGCATGCCATTCTGGCTTAAAAACTTGTTCTTTGACTGCCTGTAATAGCTAAATCTTGAAAACAGTCCAAGAGTGCATGAACCAAAGACAGTATACAGAAGATGTGGGTTTTTAAAAATACAATGGAATGCTACTCTGCCATAAGGAAGGATAAGCTTCAGACATTTATAGCTAAATGGATTAAATGAAATAAATTGCATACATATGTTCAAATAATGCATTATTTCTCTGGCATGAGAAGCTGAGAGTGAAAATGAGGAATAAAATGTTCACTACATATTAGGAAAAGGGAAGAAAATGTTCACATGGAAAAAGGCACAAAGTTGCCCAGCCTGACAAGTCTGTGACTTCTGTCTCAAAAAACATTTTGTTTTGCCCAGAGTTGTAGCTCATTGCCTTTGCACTAAGCTATAGCGTCAGTCTTTTTTATTTTATTTTTTTTTAATTTTGAGGCAGGGTCTTGTTAAATCACTAAGTTTCCCAGGCTGGGCTTGAACTTGTAATCCTCCTTCCTCAACTTCCCAAAGTGTCAGAATTATAGTCCTACTCCACCAGTCTTGACTTTCTAGAGGAGCTTCTCACCAATCCTTCAACAGTGTTTCTCTGCAACTCTCTCAGACCCACCTCCTTCCACTCCTGAGCAGCGCAAAGTTCCTTTCTTAGCAATGTCTGTAGTAGGCAGCTGCTCAGAAAACCTTCTTGGTTGCGAATGTGATGCTACACAATTCAAATCAAGGCCACACCTGTTGATGTTTTGCTGTCTTCTCAGGGGTTTTCTGCAGGTCGAATTTACCACCAGAGTCCTCACATGAGTCGTCATCAATCCAACACAACTCTTCCAGGGGCGGGTGTTGAGCCTTGTACTTTCATCCCCCTTAGGAATGTCAGTTGCAGGTAATTTATGAACTTTGGTCATAAACCCAAGCCATCTTCTCTTATTGAGAGACACTTGTGTAAGTGTTTTAGAGACATCTTCGGCATCCGATGATTACTAAGTTATTTGTGCAAATTAAAGTCTGATACTAACTCTGAGTAAAAATGTTATTTTACTCAGAGTTGTGTGAAAGACTACAGCACTTCATGGTTTTACCATAGGGAATATTTGGTTTGCACAATTCTGATTACTCAAAAATTCCAGATACTTCAGTTTAGTTAAATAACACCAGAACCTTAAAGGCATGACTCAAATTTCAGCCACCATTATATATTAACCCTGAGTAATCCTATAAAATGAAAACTTGGCTGGAGCTCCTTGGTCTAGAGTTCAGAAAAGATGCACATCATGAGAAGACACTGGTCATATCACTGCTTTAAAAGCCTCTTGATGACTTGTCACTCTGCATCTGTTATTTACCTCATGCAAGGGCAGTAAAGGTATACTTCTTTCATCAACTTCTTTCCCAAGAACAAATCCACAGGATGCACAGAAATACATAAGCAAAAAGGGAAACTGAACAAGATGAAAGTGCCACAAAGCAAGAGAAGTGATAAACCTAGCAGTTATGTTGACATCAAACATAAATAAACAATTCACTGGCAGAATATTACTGTAGAAAAAAGTGACCAGGGAGGATCATGCTGAGGCTGCCTCCATTCTCAAGAGCTAGTGAAGGTAGGGGCCGGGGAATTAGCTCAGTGGTTCCGGCGCCTGTCTTGCAAGCGCAGGGGCCCGGGTTCGATTCCCCGGTAACCACATAACAATACTGGGTGTGGAGACCCACACCCAGCAGCAACCAGTACCACATAGCACAGTGCCGGGCGTGGTGGCTCACGCCTGTAATCCCAGCACTCGGGAGGCAGAGGCAGGAGGATTGTGATGTGAGTTTGAGGCTGAG
>PVIR01006186.1:0-67534 GCA_004026965.1 Petromus typicus | reverse complement strand
AAAAAAAAAAAAAAGATTTCAGGGTTTCCTCTTGGAGTGACGGGAAAGTTCCAGAATTAGAAAAGGGAGGACGTTTCCATCAGGCTGTGACCACACTAAAAGCCACTTCAAAACAGTGACATTTATGTTAGGTGAATTAAATCTCAGTGGTTAAAAGAAATGCTGAAAGCCAGTGAGTAATGCTCCTCTCCTCCAAAAGTTGCCCACGCCCTCAGCGCTGTGTTCTTCATGCTGCCGCTTCTCTCTGCCGGCCAGGCCTCGCTCCTCCAGGCCGGCCCATCCAGAGTGCAGCAAGCCGGCGTTTTCCTTCGCCTCTGCAGCCCCAGCTCCAGGCGGCACCAGGTGTAGAACTCACAGAGCCGGGCCTCCTGGAGTACAAGGGGCCTGTGCTCACTGCTCCTGGGGCAGCCCCGCTTCCCTCCCTGGACTTCCAGGCAGCAGTGAGGAAGGCCAGCTGGAGAGGGAGGGCTGGCTGTGTCCCACGGAGGGCAGCAGCCGAGTTGCACCCCGAGAGCCTCACAGTCGGCCCAGGGCTCTCCCTGGTGGGCAGCGGAGGACAGGCCTGTGAGGCGGGGCAGCCCCGGAAGGCTTTGGCTCTTTCTGAGCCCTTGCAGTCCTCAGCCTGGGGTGTAAGGATGTGGAGCGGGGACTGAAGTCAGGTGGGGAAGGTCCCGGCTCTTCTGCTCCACTTCCTGTTTTTAGCATTGCTTTAGTCGTGGCCGTTGTTACCACAGAGCGCCAGCCCCAAAGCCGCTGCTTCCCTTGGTGAGTGTTCCTCCCTCTCCGGGTCCCTCTCCAGGCGCCTGTGGCCCACATCCCCCTCCCACTGCAGGCCACAGAAATGGGCCTCACGTCAGAGAAGGGCGGGTCCCTGACGAGAACCCGCCCCTCGGCGGGCCAGCGCTCTAGTCTGGCCCTTGCCTCACATGACCTCAGCCCTCCCTGGGCTCTGCGGCTGCGCATGTCTTGAGGGCCTACTGTGTGCCAGCTCCTATACCACACATTGGTGGGGCGAGCGTGCAGTCTGGAGATGGGACAGCCGTGTCCGATGGTCTCCTTTAAAGTTTCCATTACAGCCTGTATAACCCGGTGGCTGGGGCCCTGTAGGATGGTCCTGACCTGGTCTGGTCAGAAGAGTTCCTCTCAGGAAGAGAGCCCCAAGAAGCAGGGTGGCAGGGTGGAGGGTAGCCCTCTTCTTCTAGCCTTCCTAGGGTCTCTGAACGTGGGCAGAGGGAGGCAAAGAATACAGTGGCCTTTTTGTATTACATGTTGTGTGTACACTGTGCGTGCTGTACATATGTGTTATATGCATGTGTTGAGTATTGTGTGTGTGTGTGTGTGTGTGTGTGTGTGTGTGTATTATTGTCTGCAGGTGTGTTACACAGAGCAGCCCCTTGTCTGTTGCCAGTAGTGGGGGCAGGGAACTCTGGGGAACCTCAGGCGGTCCTCACTGCCCCGATGTTTGGAGCAGAATGGGAAAGGGTGCCCCTTCCCATGTATAACTATTGGGGTGCTGCCTACACTCTGGTACAGGGCAGACCATTCCACATCCAGACCGGCAGACTGAGGGCCACTGAGTCAGTTCTCCAGGTGAAGGCAGAGTGCCCACTCATCATGTCCCTCTTCAGAGCCCCGCTGCGGCCTGGCCCAGTTGGCTCCATTCCTATGTCTCTGCCAGGCTTCCTCACCCTACCCAGCACGCCTGGCTCATTCCGTTCCACCCCAGGGCTCCTTCACTACTCAGAGGTCTCACTCAGTGCCCCCTCCAAGGGAGCTGCCGCTCCTGTCACCCTAACAGCTTCAGGGTGGGGCCAGGACCTGTTCCCAGCATGCTCAGCAGAGGACGTGGGTGATGCGAAGCGAGGCCCTCGGTGAAAAGGCCTCGGAAGGCCTCAGGGCACCAGGCCACAACAGTTCAGAGGCCTGCTGAGCCTCCAGATAGACTCACCTGAGGCCACAGCAGACAGGCCGGGATGGGGGGTGCAGCCCAGCGTCGACCCATCTCCAGAGCTAGAGACCCCCTCCCTGGCTGCAGAAGGTAGCTGTTGTGTCTACGCCCGGGACTCCTCTACGGCCATTTTTCACAGAGGGAGATATTGTTGAGATGGAGTAGGTAGGCAGCAAGACCACACTGATGGACAAAGTCATTCTATTTCTGACAAGAAAGGTGACTGAGGGGAGATACATGTCCTTGGCCCAGTTCTGGCCTCTACCTACCTCCTCTTTGTGCACAGAGAACGGCCTTCCGCTTTGGAAGCCTGAGGCACCTGATTCAGGGAAACCTCAGTCATGCTGCTAGGTTTGTATCATACCCTGAGCCTGCTTAGCATCTGCTCATGGCAGTCACAGTCTCACTGTGCTGGGCTTTTTATTGTTTGGTTGGTTTTACTAGGAATCAAACTCGGCCTCACGCCTGCCCGGCAGGTTCTGTACCGCTGAGCTACATCCCCAGCCTCTCACTGTTTTTTGTCTACATGACTTTTGCTGAAAAAAATTATGGAAGTAAAGATGAGTTGACTTTAAAAACAATAACAAAAGCTGAAAGGCTAGCCGTAGAGGTTGTGAAGGTCAGAAGTTTAAGAACAGAGCCTGAGGTTTGCAAGTGTGGGAGGCAGCTCAAGTCAGGCCTGGTTTTCTCCTGGCCTTGACACGCTGAACCTGACTCTCCAATCGTCTGGGTGTCAGGCTCCTGTCTCCCAGGCTGCTCTGGGAAGGCGGCTGCGGGCCTGAGGAGGAGGCTGGGCCTCAGTGAGTGGCACAGCCAGTCACCTGGGCGCCACAGTCCGGTGTCCACACCACCGCCCTCCCCTACTCCTTCCCCACAGCATTTCCTATCAACCTGTTAGACCACAGACAAGGAGCAGGTGCCCTGGTCCTTCCTCCTCCCCTCCCAACACTGCAGACAGCCTGGTGGGCTCGGTGAAGCTGAGGTTCCGAAACCCATTTCCTGACTCAGGTCTCCTTTGAGTTTCCCTTTTCAGCCCTCATCCCCCCCTAGCTCCCAGAAGCCTGAGTCTCAGCAGCTGGCACTTTCCTTGAGACCTCTATCACTATTATCTGTCGGTGACTTTTACATAGACAGGGTCAGGCTGCAGCCAGTGAGGTGCCTGGGCACAGAATTTACGGAGACCATCACTCTCCTTCCCAGTGATACCCTAAGGACAAGCACCGCCTAACTCATGTGCCCCAGGCCTCACATGAGTCCTCACCCTACTGCAGAACCCAAGGGGAAAAAAGCCTTGCTAGTTAGACAAGTGTTCTCAGGGACACTGGGGTTCAGGGCCATCATCACAATAGTCCTTTGGTAGCTAATGTACAATGTCCCAGGGAGGCTGGCTGCTGCCTACACACAGTTGTGTGCGTTGTGTACTGCACAAAGGCAGGAAGTGAGGAGGGAAGAGTGGTTAAACTCCAGCCTGTCCCTGAGCCGTGTATCTGAATACAGGGGAAGGGACATCTTTTTGTATTTTGTCCCCTGGTGGGGAACCTCTCAGCACTGATGAGGTATCTGATGTGTTACTGCTGCCCTGGAGACTTGGTGGGATTAGGGAGGCCTCAGGGTACATAGAGCAGGCCAGGATTCAAGTTTCTTGATTTTTTTTTTTGTGACGGAGTCTCACTTTTTTGCCCAAGTTGGCCATGCAACCTCCTTCCTGTCTCAGCCTTCCTAAAAAGGATTATGGGAAGGCAGCACTGTGTCCCACTTGAGTCCTTATGACTGGCCTTCCCTGTTGTATCTAGTAAACTGTGCTAGGGAACTGAGCACCCCTGCAGGCCCAGGTCCACCTAGAACATGCCATCCTCTTATGCCCGCGCACTCACTGCTCACTCTTTCTTTCCTTCCATTTCTGGGATTGAACTCAGGGCATTTGCCCTGAGTTACATCCCTAACCCTTTTTATTTTTAAGACACAGTCTTGCTCAGCTACCCACATTAGGCTGGAACACGTGATCCTCCTGTCAGCCTCCCAGAGTGCTGGGATCACAGGTGTTATGGTTGTGTCTAGATGTCCCCCAAAGCCTCCTACTGTCACAGGTGGGGCTTTCTCAGAGGTGGCTGAATCTAGAGTGTGTGAGGCTGGGATTAAGGGTGGATCATTACTAAATCAGTCCACTGATTGGTTTGGAACTGCTCTAACCCTAGTTGTTTAGATAGAGAGTAAAAGGGGCAGAGAAATGCTGTTAAGGTCTCTTGGTGCTTTGCTACCTTCTGTCTACCATGAACCGTTGCCCCTCTGCCATGAGCTGGCTCGGTTTGGAGTCAGCCGATTACAGACTGAAACCTTTACAAACTATGAGCTAAATAAACTTTTCTCCCTTTAATTTTAGGTGTCAGGGCCGGGGGTATAGCTCAGTGGTTCCGGCGCCTGTCTTGCAAGTGCAAGGATCCGGGTTCGATCCCCGGTAACCACATAACAATACTAGGTGTGGAGACTCACCCCAGCAGCAACCAGTACCACATACCACAGTGTCGGGCGTGGTGGCTCACGCCTGTAATCCCAGTACTCGGGAGGCAGAGGCAGGAGGATTGCTGTGATATGAGTTTGAGGCTGAGCTCAGGGCCAGCTTGAACCACAAAGCAAGACCCTGTCTCAAAAAAAAAAAAAAAAAAAATTAAGTGTCAGGTATTTTGTCTCAGCAAGGAGAAAAGTAACTAAGACAACAGGTGTGATCGCCACACTGAATTTCTGCTCCTTATGCCCTGTCCTGTCCAGTTCGTTCCCTCCCGGGGCCTCTCAGCAGCAGGAGCTTGCCTCTGATCCCGTTGTCTTCTCTGTCAAACTGCTTTCCCGGAGGGCAGTGTCTGTACCCGGGTGGCCTCAGCCTGGACACTGGGTGTGGGAAAGCTGGAGTGCCCTGTACTCGTGTGATCCACAGCTCTCAGGGCCCCTGGCACCACCTGGGCAGGGCACTTCAAAGACAGACCATTAAGCAAAGGTATTTAAAAATTATTCCACCTATTATTGGTGTCTATTACTCTTAAAAGCCTCTTTCTGCCCATTTTTTGCTTCTGCAGCACAGAAGCATGTAGTGAGGGGTTCACAACCCAGAGTCACTTCTGGGAGAGGGAGGAGAGGGAGGGACGAGGTGGGTGTTGTTCCCATGCTGGTCCCTGGCGTCCCCCATCTATCCTCCTCTTCCCCGTCAGCACCTGGCTGCTCTGCCAGGCTGTTTCCATCCTCCTCGGCAGGTGTGGCCAAAAGACCAGGAGGGTGAGCAGAGGTAATTAAACTGCATGCAGGTGTCTCTGGCCTGATTCCAGTGTTGCTGACAACCCATAGATTACTGAGAAGTGTTATAGCCCAGGGCCAAGCCACAGAAGGAGCCTGGGTCTCTAATGTCCCCAGAGGGCAGAAATGGGACCCTGGAACACACCCAGAAGTGCTATTTGGGAAAGGAACACACAAGTGTAAAGTCTTTTTGCGTCAGAGGTTTAATCTTTTTTTCTTTTTCTCCTTTGGTTCTTGGGGCATGAACCCAAGACCTTTGTACCGCGCTCCACCCTTTTTGTTTTGAGACCAGGTTTCATGGTGTCACCTTAGTAGCCCAGACTGGTTTAAATTTGTGATCTTCCTGTCTCAGCCTCCCTGAGTGCTGGGATTACAGACATTTGTCACTATGCCTAGATTCTAGGATCTAGGGGATCTTATCCCAAGAAAGGGAGCACGGCAGAGAGAAGCTGTCCCCAAAGAGTCACACCGAATGAATGGCCTTCAGGAGAGCGGGCAGCAGGACCAGGCTACTGCCAGGCTGTGGGCTTCATCCATCTCACGCTTGGGGAAGAATAAATGATGGGCCACTCGGTAGCTGCAGCTGCATCAAAAGCTGGTTCTTGTGCGAGTAAAGGAGGACAGAGTCCATCAGGGTGCACTGGGGAGGGCAGTGCAAATGCAGGAGAAGCCACTTTTGTTTTATCGGGCACGCTTTCTCCAAAGACTCAGGCCCCTTCCCAGGGAGGGGAGGGGGCCAGGGTGAAGTCCCCCCCACCGGCCCCTGAGTCACAAGAGTCTCCCTGGAGGAGAGAGGCTGGCTTGCCCAAGGTCACTGTGGCCGTTAGAGGCGGATGGGCCAAGGAAACCCTAGGAGAGGCTCTGGAGTCAGGAAGGATCTGAAGCTGGAGCAGATGGGGAAACCAGCGAGGGAAACTTCCCCAGGTGGAAAGATTAACTCAAGAAGCCGAAGACAATGGATGGAAGTGACCTAAGGAACCAGGACGGAGGGACGCCCGGCTTTTGGGCCGGGTCCTGCATGCCAGGCAGCTGCCTTTCCTAGCGACAGGCCTGGAGGTAGCAGGAAGCGGGAGGGCTGAATCACTGGGACCGGACGCCCAGCCACGAACTCCCAGCGCGCACTGTCTGTGGAGTCTGATGTCTGATGGACGCGATGAACAAGGGCAGGGCACGATGCCCAGGCTGCCAGAGCGACCTGAAGGCTTCGCAGATGACACTCGTTCGTTCCAGGTCCCCTGGGCATGGTCCTGCGCATGCTCACCAAGTCCTGGTCCCCTCCATGGACCAGAGACAAGACCCCATGCTCTGCTCTGGGAGGGGTAGACCAGATAGCCCTCACAACAAATAAGTCAGTCGCCTAGGTGGCATGTGTTCGTTTTTGTGGTGCTGGGGACTGAACCCAGGGAGCATTTTGCCACATCCCCAGCCTGTTTTTATTTTAGCTTTTATCTTTATCTCATTAAATTGCCCAGTTTGGGCTCAACTTTTCAATCCTGCTTCAGCCTCTCAAGTACCTGGGATTACAGACATCCACCCCCATCCTAACCAATAGATGCCATTTAAAACAAAACAACAAGCTGGATATTGTAGTGTACTTAGGAGGCTGAGGCAGGAGAGTTGTGAGTTCGAGCGAGGCCAGCCCTGGCAACTAAGTGAGCTCCAGGCTGTTCTGGAACATAGTGAGACCCTGTGTAGGAGACAAAACAATGACAAAAATTCCTAAACAGCAACAGAATAAAGAGAACTGGGTATGAGGGAGAAAACACTCCAGAAGTTGTGGAGCCCAGTGCGGAATAAAAATGCAAGGCCTATTCATAAAGCAGAGGAAAAACGCTGCTTCAGGGGCATTTCTCCCGAGCTTCTCTCTCCACTTGTTACATTATTTGCTATCAATGTATTCTAAGTAAAGGAAAATTAAAAATTCAAATTATTAGCATGAGTTTTACCATCCCTCTTTATATTCTGCCTTGCCAGTTTTAAATGCAAATATCAAGCGCATTTCACTTGAATGTGGAATCACGGAAATCACACAATTTGTTTTTCATGACTCATCCCTGAGGGTGCCTCCAGCTGCCCAGAAAGACAAACAGGGCCAGTCTGTGGAAGGAGCCGGAGGAAACTGTCCTCCAGCGCGGACAAGGGGTGCTCCCGGCACGCGGTACCCATGGGTGTCCTCCTTTTAGACCGCAGGAGCCCACGCACCAGACAGTGGGCACACCCAACCTCCGGAGCCGCCCAGTTCCCCTCTGGGGAGCACTGCAGGGCAGACGCATCTCCTGCCCCGAGATCCTCTGAGCACGCCGCGCCCAGGAGCCCGGGGATCGGGGATCGGGGATCGCGCCTTCATTCGGATCTGTGGGCCCAGCACACAGCCACAGTTGCTGAGGGGCGACAGAGGAGACACAAGGGGCCCAAAGGGATGACAGTGGGACACACTGGGGCAGAGGCTTCAGTGCCTGGCTCCGCTCCATTGTCCCGCTGTTTGTGTTCACTTTTAGAATAGAAACCCAAAGGCACAGTGGTTAGCAGTTAAAGATCGGTGAAGGCAGAGCCTATGGTACAGGTACCGGGTGTGGGGCTTTCCGAGTACGGGAAAGGGGACGGCAGTGGGAAGGCGGTAGGGAAAGTGTGTGCCAGCCTCGCTGGTCCCCGCGGAGACCCAGGACGCTCTGACCTGGTCTGGCGTGACGCCCCCTTGCTGTCGGCGGAAGCAGCTGCCCCGCCCAGGCTCCCGAGGCGCTAATGGATGGGCTGCCAGCCCCTTAACCCCGCCGTGAGCCTCGATGGTGGGGGTGGGGGCCGGATGACAAGTTTCACAGGCTCACCCCAGAGCACAGAGGGCCTGGGAGGTGCATTTCTCCCGGGCTGACCCCACGTTTCTCCCCCGGGTGACCTCAGCATGCTCCTGGGTGAAGGGTACGGAAGCCGCCTGGCCCATGGAACCTGCTCCAGATGAATCGCACCCAGAGGGAGGCTGGGGCCGAGCGCTGGGGACTGGAGCTGAGTGGCTCCTAAGAGCAGACTGAGAATCTCAGGGAATTTGGGGAGCTTGTTGTTAAGCTTTTGATAACTTGAAAGTGGCCACAGTGGACGTATTTACGCAGCGGAAATCAACAAGGCCTGTAAGTCAGGGTGGAGGAAGTTCTTTCTGCCAGAGATCAAGTTGATCAGCACTCCACGGACGAGAGGGCACCAGCCGCCCTGCAGTACCGGGGCGGGCGGAGGCAGCCAGAGCGCACATCCCACGCACACCCCGTGCACTCTCACGCTGGCCAGGGACACTCAGGCAGATCAGACCCTCTCAGGTGTCCTCGCTCTCTCATCGGCAGAGACACAGGAAAACAACATGGAAATGTGATAAATCCCGAGGATACCAACAGCAGCCAGTCATATCTTTAACCTCTGCTCTGTGCCAGGAGGCCAGGAACTCCCTCATTGTATTGATAATGAAAAGGAGGCTCTGCAGTACAAAGTCACCTGGCAAGGGACCGCACAGCTACCCACCCTGTCCTGACTCCTGACATCCTGGCTTTAATCACTGCAGTGTCCCCTCTCCACATACATCATGGCGCAGGGAGCACAGAGCAACTTACAGGAGATGCGAGGACGGGATAGGGAAAGGGTTCCCACAGGGCTGACATCTGATGGGACCTCAGAGAAGGGAGAGGAGTTTGCCAGGCAAAGTGGGAAAAGACATTCCAGGTACAGGGACAGCACAGGAAAGGCTGGAGGAGGAAGAGGGGACAGGAATGTGGAAGGAGGAGAGAGCGGGGTGGGGGGGTAAAAGTACTTGGGAGGGAAGTTGATGGGAAAGTAGGTGAGGATTTGGGGGAAAAGGCCTGGAAAGTCAGACTCGGTGATTTGGTTTTTATTCTGTAGGCTCTACACAGGTAGAAAGATCAAGAGCTAAACCCTGGAATGATGTGGCTAAGATGAGATTGTTCCCGTGTCTGATTTGTGAAGTAGTGCTTCTCAAATCACCTGGGTAGATCGTCACAGACTGATACTTTTATAGAATACAAGGGAAATAAATTACTAGGAAAGTAAAATGGCAAAAAGAACCAAAAAAAAAAAAAAAACCTTCATTTTTTTATTACAGATTCATTAGACATAAAATTACTCTATCAGATTTTTCTACAAGGTCTCACCCCTTACTTTGACAAGGATGAGCAATCCTAAGGTCTGTGCTGAGAGCTCCTGAACGCACCCCACCTGGCAATGAGGACCCTGGGATTTAGAAAACCTGGAGGTGTCCTGCTCAAGGTCACACAGCTGGTGATGTGGTACGGAAAGGGGGGAGGACCTGTGTGGGACTGTCCACCTTGTACTCGGCCAGCATGGCGGGTACAGATGAGGTCTCTGCAGAGCCCTTCTGCCAGTCCTGGGAGCCTTGTCCCTCCTCTTCTTCCTTGAGCATGTGGGAAAGGGCACAGGCTCATAGAAAGACAGGAACTTCTTCATCTCGGGTCCTGCTGCAGGAGTGTGGCAGAGGTGGCAGCCTCTGGGTCTCCTGACACCAGCTTGTGCTCAAGGGCACCACCCTGCCAGCTCCATCTGTGACTTCTAGGCCAGACAGTGCCAAGAACATGAGGGAAGGTGGGGCGGGAAGAGGCAGGGGACTTATCCACTGCTGGCAATTACACGGTGCTTTGTCATTCTTAATTACCTCAGCTGCTCTCCTGCCAGGTCACCCTGTGGATGTCCAGGCTGGGAGAACACAGCTGTGGGCCACCAAGGAGGGGAGACTGGTGGGTGGTCCTGAGGGGTCCCTCAGGAGCTCCCCAACTCCCTTAGTCACTGCCTCCCTTCAACTATTGAGGGTCCTGCACTTGTGAGACATTCTGAAAATAGGGCACAGAACTGAAGACCTCAGATGTGTATTGTGCCAGGCGCTGCAGGGGCCCTGCCGGGGTCAGTGACAATTTCCAGCCCCTGTGCCTGCGGCACACTCGGTGCTGCAAGAGGCAAACAACTTAACCGTAACTGCGACATTACTGGTGACCAGAGGGACCACTTACTGCACACCTGCCACATGCCAGGCACAACACTGGGTATCTCCTCATCTTATCCCACAGGATCCTTAAAAGCCCTGGCAGGTGGGCATGGCGCAGATGAGGATACTGAGGCTCTAGTTCGCTGAGGTCACATATGTATGGGTGGTGGGTTTGGTTGAAGAACCCAGGTATGTAAAACTCCAAGATCAGTCAGGTAGGGACGTGTGTTTGTGTGGTAAGTAGAGAAGCATAGTGTGTGTGGAGCTCTGATAGAGGGTACTAAGGAGTAGGCCAACTAGATGTTCTGGGCAAAACTGGGGCATCTGGGAAGGGGGAGGCTGTTTCTGGAAAGGTGAGAAGAGGGAGGGTTTCCGAGGCAGCTGTTTGAGCTCCCTGGTGAATGAGCCAGAAAGATCCTGCTGCCAGGAGAAGGTCATGGCTGAGCGTTGACAGGAGTCCCTGGGGCTCCTGACTCATGGTGACCCGGGCTCCCTCGGAGGCTGGCTCTGACTGGGTGGGGTGGCAGCCCAGCCCTGCAACCTGAGCCTGCCTGGGGGCTGAGGAGAGGCCGACCTTTTGCAGCTCAGACCGTTGTAGGCCAGGCTCATTCTACTCACCTTTCCCTGGGGACCGGCTGCAATTATGACAATAAGTCATTTGTGCCATCTCATCTCCATTGTTCATCCAGTTGGGAGAGTGCATTTAGTTCTATTAATCATTTTCTAGTCCGATTATTTAAATAAAGGGTGACCAAAAAAGTACCTATTGTTTCATTAATTTGAGTAAGATAATATAATAGGAAATAAAAAATGATAGTTTTATCCTATTTGTTCAATACAAGAATCGATCAGGTTGAAATGACACTTGCCCAAGCGATGCTTGGGATAATCAGTCTGGGAACTCGCTGCCCTGCCCGAGGGAGGCTCAGGGTAAACTGCTAAGTGGTTACTGTCAGCTAGGCGTGAATCCAAACTTGTTACAAGCACGAGCTCTTCCGTCCTCATGACCACACTGTGGAGTATGATCCTGACAGTCTTCATCTCTTCTGGCTCCAGCAACAAACCACCGGGGAGAGTGACTTACAGATGACAGGAACGTATTTCTGCTAGTTCTGGAGGCTGCAACTCAGGCGGAGGAGCCGGGAGACCCCATGGCGGGCACTCTCGTTCACAGACGCTGTCTTCTTCCCGGAGCCTAATGGGGTGGAAGGTGCCAGGGATCTCTCTCGGGGTTTTTTTTCTACTCACCCATTCATGCGAGCTCTGCTTTCATGACAACCAGCTCCCAAAGGCCCCTCTCCGAATACCATCCCCTTGGGATTAGGATCTCAGCGTTTGAATTCAGAGAAGACATAAACATTCAGTCCATTGCATCGGTTTTACAAGGTCTTGCTATAAAGTTGAGGCTGGCCTTGAACTTACTGTGTAGCCCAGGCTAGCCTCAAACCACTCAAAGACACGATCCTGAGGCGATCTTCTTGCTTCAGCCTCCTGAGTGCTGGATCATAGGTGTGCACCACAGTGCCTGTCCTGTTTTCTGTTTTTGAAGACACTGAGGCTGGTGGAATGTAAATAAAGTACAGACGTATGGTACCTGTGCTCTGCTGTCTCCCTCCGCAGCTCCCACTGTAGTAGGGACAAGGAACACATGGAGTCTGACTTAGTAAAGCAAGGAAAGACCATTAACGAGCCCAGGCACTTCTGCCCAAGCTGGGCTTCTTCCTGGATCCCACTGCAAGGTGTGGGGCAGCTGGAGAAAGGCTGAGGACCACCCATCT
Organism: Petromus typicus; assembly: GCA_004026965.1. Classification (NCBI taxonomy): domain Eukaryota; kingdom Metazoa; phylum Chordata; class Mammalia; order Rodentia; family Petromuridae; genus Petromus; species Petromus typicus. Next base: position 55,533 of record PVIR01006186.1, on the reverse strand, counting down.
AGCTCCCTGGTATTTTCTCACTGGGTCCCCTGGAGCCCACTGCAGAGGAAGCAGGGGCTAGGGATACAGCTCGGTGCTAGCATGATCACTGTAGAAAAATTTGGAAAGTTTGCACTGTTGCAAAGTTAGAAAGATTTTTTTTTTTTTATGATAGAGAAGAAAAATCACCATCCTACAGGTAAAACTGCCTTCCTGTGCTTATAAGAATCCCAGGTGGGAGCCTGGAAAGCTGGCTTCTGCTTCTGGCTTCGTGTGTGACCTTGGGCAAGTCCCTGCCCTCTGTGGGCTTCAGCCTCCTCCTGAGGATTTGGGCACAGCAGAGGCTCCTCACGGCTCTTACTTCTGTTTCTGGCAGCAGCAGAAGGGCACTGGTAGACTGGGGACACCCAGCTGACAGCTCACAGCAGGTCACCACTGGGCAGACGCAAAGTTGGTTAAAAGACTTCATGGACTCACTGCCTTCCCAGGCTGCCTGCTTACCGGCCATATGGTGCCTCCTGCGAGCCGGACGCTGCCAGCTGCCCTGGGCCAGCCCTGGTGACCATGTGTCCTCCAGGCTCCAGAAAGGTCTTCTGTGGTTCTAAGACCTGGCTGCCCTGGGGTGGAGAGCTGGGGGACTCAGCCCTCTGACCTCCCAGAAGTGACAGAGAAAAAGAAAAGATCACTGAGTGTGCTGCAGCCCTGGGGAACACTGGGATCTCTTGCCAGGCATTTGGGATTCAGAAGTGGATTAGAAAACCTTCCTTAGCAGGACACAATGTCTGACGCAGGGGCGAAGAGCAACACTCCCGCTGCTAAATGCTCAGGACTGTAGGAGGCCAGGAGAACGTCATCCATGGTGGCCGTCCGGGTCCAGGAGACCTCAGAGGGAGCATCATTAAAGTGGATTCTCAGGGACAGGGTACAGCCCTTCTAACTCTCGTTACTGAACCCCCAAGGGGCTGGGGATGTGGGTCAGCGGCACAGCCATCGGCTCCTCGCATCCGTGAGGCCCTGGTTCGATCCTCCTCACCACTAAAAAATCAAAATAAAAACCTAATCCTCACAGACAACCCTGAAGAGGAGGTATTGTTACAGACGAGGCTCAGAGAGGTGAGTTCACAAGGACCCCCAGGACAGCTGGTTCTGATCTCTGCCACTGCTCTCTGTGCCCAGGGGCCTGAGACTCCTCCTGGCCTTGGGCTGCTGGAGGCCCTCAGGGAGCGGCGCCCTGCCTAGCCCAGGGCTCCCTTCCAAAGTGATCTATCTCAGGCGGCACTGGCTGCCCAAGCATGGTCGCTGCTGGGCACAGTGAAGCACAGAATGGCCTCAAACACTTGGTTTGGAAGCAGTGGAATGTGAGCATGGCCTCCCTGTCTGGCCAGGGCCGGCACAGCCCTGCCTTCCTCCCGGCACAGTGATTACAGAGGCCAAGTCGCACCCTCAAGAAAGAGAAGCCCGGATGTTGGGATGTGCCGAGTGTGTTCTCCTGGGGTGAGGATTCTGAGCTCCTGGAGGTAGGGCTTCTGTGCTTGAGGAAGCCCAGAGTCCAGACTGCTCCGGAAGTGCCTACCAGGAAGCAGGAGGGCAGGGCATGGATGAGGTCACGCGGCACATGGGTCCTGGGAGGCTGGCCGGATACACTTTCACTTACACCCAGAGAGGTAGGACTGCAAGTCTGTCAGGCTCTTCCCCACACCTGAGAGCCTAACAACGCAGGCCACACCATTTTCAAGACGACAGAGGGGAGGCAGGGACGTGCCAGGGTACCCAGGAGGTGCTGTGAGCAGCCCCTCTGCAAGTAGTGACTTTCTAAACGTACACATTTATATTCCTGCTCCATGCCGACACAGTCCTAGACTCCATCCACTCTCTCCTTCCAGTCCCCCACATTGCCCTGGGTATGTCCTTCTCTTATTCCTGAACCAGATCCTGCCTTGCTCTGGTCCTCGATCTTCCCAGCTGTAAAATGGTCTCTAAATACCTTGCAGCTTAGTTTTCTAGAATCTTAGGTCCTGACTTCCCCAGGCAGGGGCGGCAGTGGATCTCGGACCCGCAGGCGCCTATGGAGACTGGGGAGAGGGAGGAAATGATGTCGTCCAAGGCTTCCAGATCAAGGTTTAGGCGAAGACATTCTGCAGACTGCTCGTGCAAGCCAGGACCTGTGGGTGCTGAGCAAGCCCAGGCCGGGGCGGGGCGAGGTCGGGCGGGCGGGGGCGTGCCGGGGGCGTGTCGGTGGGCGTTCCCGACCGGCTTCGCCCCGCCCCAGGACGTAGCCCCGGAGCTCGCGCCAGGAGCTGAAGGGAGGGGAGGAGCGCGCAACTTGCGCGCCGCTTGGTCGGGCGGAAAGTTTTCCTGACGGAGTTTTGGCGACGGCCGAGCGGGCCATGGACGCGCTCAAGTCCGCGGGGCGGGCGCTGATCCGGAGCCCCAGCCTGGCCACGCAGAGCTGGGGGGGCGGCGGCCGGCACCGCAGTGAGTGTGTGCGCGTCCGCCGGGCGGGCCGGGCCAGGGTCGGGCCGGGCCAGGGTCGGGCCGAGGCGCGCGGGCCTCCCGGGGCGCCGGAGTCTGGCCAAGTTGGCGGGGAGTTGGGGCCTGACCCGCGCTGGCGTCCCGGGCCCTGCGGGAGTGGGGTCGCCCGGGATTAGGTCGTGCTTTCGCTGCCCGCGCCACCTGAGAGGAGGGCAGAGCCGAGAGAAGAGCGAGCTCGGGGTCCCCAGGTGCGGGCGGAGCGTGCGGGGTGGCGCAGGTGAGGAGAAGAGACCTTGGGAACCCTCGGGACCTCCCCACCCCGCAGCCCGGGGCAGCTAGGGGAGGCCGGACCTCACCACCCAGTCCAGAACGAGGAGTGGCCGCAGGGACTCGGGAAGGTGCCTCAACTCCGCACCCCACTGGCGATAGCTGTGGTGGGCAGGAGCCGACTGCTCCCCTCCCCCCACCCCTCGAAAGACCCGGTGGGTGGTGTCATCTAACTCCCGGGCCTCAGGTGTGAGCCCGGGAACGCAGGTTCCTACTTGTTGGGAGCAGCCCGGCTTGGGCTGTCTCAGGTCGCACACCGAGCGATCTAGATAGACTCTTCGACCTCTACCCTGGCCACGTCCAGGTGGCGAAACTGGCTTTCAGGTTATTTTTGAAACCTGTTTTCTTTCGCGTCTTCCCCCTGGGCTTCCGAAGTCCCTGAACGCCTAGGCAAACCGCAAACTCGCCGCCACCTCTCCCGGGGATGTCTTGGGAGCCCGGGAGCTGGCCTTCCTCCTGTACCCGGTCTCAGGTTACTCTCCAGGATCCCATCACCTGGCACCTTCCCTTGCGGCCTGAGAAACCTAGCTAGGCAGGCCTGGGGCCACACGGGCTGATGTGGAGCCAAAGCGCGGGACTCCTGGAAACACTCGAACCTGTCACCCACCTGGGGCTGCACCCCCCGCCCCCCCAGCCACCGCTGTTCCCTCCTTGTCTTCCAGGGCTCCACCAAGGGAGCCCCAGTTCCCTGGTTTCAGGAGCGCCAGCATGTCTGGGCTGAGGGAGCCCGCCCTGCCCCTCCTCTTGCCCCAGTCTGCTGTTCCAGCTGTGGCTTCCAGACTGGCACTGGGAACCCAGCTAGTGTCTGCTGCCTGGGGTGGAGACGGGCCCGCTAGAGCCAGGCCAACCACGCACCACCTCCCACACTTATTAACTCCCAAAATAGTCCCTTTAAACATTCGTGGGATGTGAGCAGGACTTCTGAGAATGACTGTCTCTCCCAGTGGAGGAACCCTGTTGTCTCTTGAGCTAAGGGAGAGAGAGTGGGTAGGGCAGTCCTCCAGGGAAGTGGTTATGAAGGGGAGGGAGCCCAAAGAGAGGGAGCCATTTTGGGTGTTGAGAAAGAGTTTCTCTTGTCTGCACCATTCTAGTGTAAGTTACTTTCCTTAGTGATCTTCACTTTCCTCACCTTTAAAGTGGGGTAAAAATTCTTACATGGCAGGTTGTTAAGAAGATTGTTGATAATGACCTCCCTCCTCGTTGATGGTTTCATTTCCCCATTCCTCTTGCTCCTGTCTGTGCGGACCTTCATTCTTACTATGGTAGACCAGATTTGAGGGCTGAGCCAGTCAACACCTTGGAAAAAGCAGAGGAGTGTCCCTGTCCTTCTCCCACCTTCCAGAAGTCCAGAGCCTTCTGTACCTTGAGTGGTCTATCTTGGTTTGTAGTTCTGAAGCACAGTTCCCCATCTCTAAGTTGCAGATAAGTGTCTGCCTCAGACTTTTGTATGGGGGTTAAATTAGCGCATTTTGCCTGGTAGAGATGAAAACTTTGATAAATGATGACTGCTGCATTGAAAAATAAATGAGACTGGGTCTTGCTATTCAGGCTGGCCTTGAACTTGTGCAGGCAGTCCTGCAGCCTCAGCCTCCCAGTGCTGGGACTACAAGCATGTTACCATGCCCCAGCTACTGCTTTTGTCATTGTGTTTTACAAAGTGTTTTTGCTTCTGTTACCTCCTTTACTCATGTGAGGGGACACAATGATATTATTATCATCAGATCCACTTCAGAGGTAAAGGAATTGAGTTTGGGGAAGTGGGGTCATAGGCCTCAGGTGCAATAGTTTCCAGGAGGCAGAGTTCACAATTCTCGGTCCTAGGGACTCTGATGAAGAGAACTGGAGGAGGCCCCAAGCCAGCGTGTGCTGGTAGCAAATGAAAGGAACTGAGACCACATGCTAGAGGAGAAGCTATAGGATGTTGTGAGGGTTGGAAGCTGGGTCAGCCTTGTTTGGGATTGTGACCCAGAGGAGCTCTGGGCCCAGCTGTCCAGATGTGAGGCCTGTGGTTGAGTTTTGAGGCAAAACTGACGCAGTGGAAGTACGGCTAAGCTTGATCCTTGGTGCCTGCGATGACCTGCTCCTCACTTCTCCTGTGAGATTAGCAGGTCAGTGTTGCACGTGGAGAGACTGAAGCCAGATGATGGCTGCAGCTTGACTGAGGTCACACAGCAAAGCCAGCACCCAGGCTTCTTCACACTAAGCCTCCGGCCTCCTGTGTCTCAGTTGTCTTGACCTTGAAAGATGGTTCTCTCCCTCTCCCACATACAGCTTTTTTCCATCTCGAGAACCATTAAGTATTTTATGTCAGTCCCTACAGAAGGAGTTTTCCTTTCTACCATTTGTCTGGAAGAGTGGTTTGCCCTGACTGTTTAGTATCCTGTTTTCACAGATACTGAGGTTACTCTGAACTTTGGTGGTTGTGTCAGTCTTATTAGAACCTAAAGAAAAAGCATAAAGAAAAGGTGCCAGTTCCAATAAAACTAGTTCATGGGAAGTGGAGGAGGAGCCATTAATTTATTTAAAATGAGATAGTATAAATATTATACATAAGTAAAGTGCAAACTACATGTCAGGCACTAATACATTTTGTTGGGGAATCTGGGAACTGTTGTATCTCTTCTGAAAGGACTCAGACTCCGGAGGAGGAGTCAAGAAAAAGGCCAAGGCTGCAGTAATAGTAGGGTTAGGAATAGAGGTAATGCTGTGAAGAAAGTAAATGGGGCAGGAACAGCCTCTTTGGATAAGATGGTGTGTGTTTTTGGGTTTTTCTAGAGGTAGTTACTGAGACAGGGAGCTGAGTGCAAGGTGTTTATTTGGGCAGAGATCCTGGGGAATATTGTTAGGATAGGTAAGCAGGGAAAAGAGTCCCAAAGACATTAAAAGGCAAATGAGGGGCCGGGGATTTAACTCAGTGTTTCCGAGCCTGTCTTGCAAGCACAAGGACCCGGGTACAATCCCTGGTTAACCACATACAATACTGGGTGTGGAGACTCGTGACCAGCAGCAATCAGTACTACATACCACAGTGCCGGGCGTGGTGGCTCACGCCTGTAATCCCAGCACTCGGGAGGCAGAGGCAGGAGGATTGCTGTGATGTGAGTTGGAGGCTGAGTTTAGGGCCAACCTGAACTACAAAGCGAGACCCTGTCTCACAAAAACCTAAAAAAAAAAAAACAGATGACTGCTGTGAACTGTTGGAGCTTAATCCCAGGGCCAGCTCTGGGAGCCAGCGAAGGATATGCTCCTCACAGTGCTCCCAGGGAGGGGCTGGCCATCAGGCTGGGGACTGCTGGGAATGGGAGGCGCCAATTCCCCAGTCTGTATGGCCTTGGTGACTACAGTAGGCAGAGTGGCAGGGGGTGGCAGTCAGGTGGCATGTGAGGAAGCGGTACACACAGAGGAGATAAGAGTAGAGTCCTGACAGCACCACCTCTCTAAGAAGGTGAATTGGTGACACAGGTGAATCCAAGGAAGAAAGGACTTGGATACCTGGAAACCTTAACTGGAGGCTGAGGCTTTGTTCTCACAGGTCTGGTGGCCAAGAAAGGAGATGAGGTTTGAGTCAGAGACCACTCGCTGCCCACTCAGGGTCAGATTCTCCTTTTAATCAGAGGACAAGGCATGAGAAAGGGGTTGGTGGGCTGCAGGAATGGGTGTGGGATCTGAGTGCCAGTGCTGTCATTTATGAGCCATCGTCACACCCCTCTGAGCTGCTTTATGGAGATTGAAATGCCAGTATATCCTTCACTCTTCTCAGAAAGGACCATACATGGTCCTGGCTATGTTAAAGCCTTCTGCACTGACCATTGGCATTGACCATAGTTGTTAGCTATGCTGTTCTCGCCTTGGATCAGGTGTGTGTGTGTGTGTGTGTGTGTGTGTGTGTGTGTGTGTATGCAGGAGCTCATTTCACCCCAATGGCAACGGTATGGGGTGTGTACCATTATAGTCCCTATTTGTTTGTTCATTTTTGGAGACAGAGCCTTAGTAGGTAGTCTAGGCTGGCCTTAAATTTGTGTCCTCCTGCTTCAGTCTCCTGTGTGCTGGAATTACAGGGATGCCCAGTTTCAAAACTGAGGAAACTATAGCCCAGGAAGTCTGAGTGACTCTGCACCCCTAAGTTTCCCAGAGTTCATTATTTTCTCTTATAGTATAGTTAGGTGATTAGGAAATGGTAACTGTTATGATGATAATTTTAAAATTTATTGTTTAAAACAATCTCAATAGCTTTAATTTCTGAAATTTGTCTAATACTTTCCCATCCAGAAGTTTTTGATGGTTTCTGAACTGTCAAATGGCTTGCAAACTGGGAAAGCAGCTGTTCCTGTCAGAGCAGACTTTGGGTCCCTACCTGAGAGATTGTCACTCTGTGGCTTCTTAGAGGCCACTGTCGTTGTCATCATCGTCATTGTCATCCCCCCACCCTTGCTGGCCCAGAGGCTGCCTCGGCTCATGGCTTTGCTGCAGCTCTGATGTTCCAGATAACAGCCAGGTGGGTCTCCTGGGGTGCAGAGGGACACAGAGCTATCCTGCCCAACCCTAATTCCTTGGGAATTAGGAAGCACATGTTCATTGAGAGAAGTTAGACTAGGTGTATGGTCTGTCCCCAGTTAACTCCAGCAGCAGATCATCTGTAAAATTGCAAAGTTGAAATAGTGCAGTCATTACCCACTGCAGGGCTGAAAATAAGTGGGACCGGAATAGGGCTGTGAACTCAGCCTTGTATTTGTTTGGAGGCTGCTGGTTCCTCCCCCTGAAGCCCAGGGCCCTCTGGGAGGGAGATGTAGCCTCAACCAAGGAGCTGGAGTGCAGGCTGGCTGTATCCTGTTTGAGGTAGCCCGGTGGTGAGCAGACAGAGTGACAGGAAACCTCACGTGTATCTGTCTGTACTGAGGGCCCCCGTGCTGGTTTCTGAAGGGAAGTGTAAGCACAAGAGACCAAATAGCTCGGTGGAAAGCAAGTCATATGCACAGGAGCACAGGGTGGGAGGCCTCCTTCGAGGAAAGGAGCATCTTGGAAGGGGCTGGGAAGACTGGTGGCAGGGGTGAGGCACAGGGGAAAAGCAAGATGAGACTGGACAGTGCTGTCCAGCGGGGGTGTTCCTTTCTCTGACCACTTCCTGGGGAGGCAGACATGGATGGCGAGTCCACGGAGGGGAAGACACTGGAGGAGGCAGCTGCTTGGCAGTGGTTATGCAGCCTTGGGAGGAAGAAGAGGTTCATGCTCAGGAAAGGCGCCTGTGATGGGCCTGACCCTCACTGAGTACATTTCATTTCATTAAGTCACTTTATGATCTACCCAAGGGTCACAACAGCCCAGAGATACAAGTGATGTTGCCTCCCCCATTTTATAGATCAGAAAACTGAGGCTTAAGGGAGGTGATTAACTCAGAAAGTCAGAACTAGAATGCTAGGATTGAGGCCCTTGATCTTAGCAACTAGGCTGTACCACTTCAGAGAAGGCTTTCTGGAGGAGCTGGTTGCATGAAGTTTTATCAAGCAAAGGGAAGAAGAGTGTTTAGAATAGGGTATTGGAGAAGAAGCTCCAGAGTCAAAACTAAATGTCCCATTATGAGGAGGAGGTTCTGTAGAAGTTGATACTCCTGGGGTGTATGTGCCTGTGTTGGGGAGAGGAGATAGCGTCTCTAGTTGTCGTTCATTGTGGGTCTTGTCTGCAGTGGGCTGGGACCCTTCTGACTTGCTGTGTGACCTCACACAGGTTGCATTCCTCTGTGCACCTCAGTTGCATCATTTGTCAAATAAGGGGTTGAGGTAGATGATCTCTGAGGCTGATGAATAATTTTCAAGAGGCAGTAGAAATTTTTAAGAGGCAGTAGAAACGGGACGGGTCAGGCAGGGAAGGAAGAATGCAGAAAAATGCCAAGCATTTCAGAGGTCAAGGAGGACAGGGGAATGTTTTGACAGCAAAGAGATCACCAGTGACCTTGGCAGGCTTTGGTCCTTTGGAATGGAGGGAGAGGAAGTGGCTTTGGAAAAAGGCCAGGGAATGGCTGAGCCAGAGGAAATAGGAGAGTGGGGACAGGAAAACAGGGGAAAGAAGGATGTTTGCCAGAGGGGAAGAATAGATAATGAGATGAATGAGGCCACCTCTGATTGATTAGTGTGGCCTGCCCAAAGCCCTGTATTGAGAAATAGAGAAATGGAGCTGCAGTCACTTAGCAATGTCTGTCAGGGACAGGTGGTGGGCATGGCGGCACTTGGTTTTGCTGTCCTTTCCTAGATGGGTAGATGGGTGCCATACTGAAAGTGGTGATCTGGGTGTACTGGCTTGCAGTGAGGAAGTTTCACGTATTTGGAAAACCCAATTTTGGGTGGAAAGCTGTACTTTGGCTCCTAGAAACTCTCCTTGACCTTCGGCTAGAATTAAGGTATTTTGCCTCAAGGTAAAGTAGTCAGCCACCAGTCAGAAACTTGGCCTTCAGAATTCTTTTGAGCCTCAGTTTCATCTGTGAAATGAGAATGAAAGAATGTGGGTTTGCAAGGTAACTGTGAGTGTTTGAGATGATAGTAGTAGCTAATGTGTTTTTTGTTGGGTCTTTGTTGCCTGGTAATCCTGATTTGCCCCTATCATGTTCCTATGATCTTGTTTTCTTTGAGAAAACGTCCTATATCTGATTTGCTGTGGGGCGTCTCATCTGCTACTAGACTAGAGACAGCTCAGGAACTTTCTGCATTTTAGAGGGTCAAATGGAATAGGATTATTTATGGTGGATAAATAAGTATGAGGTCACTTTGGGCTCTCGGGTCATCTCAGTGGACTAAAGGCCTAGATATGAAGGCTAAGGGCAGTGTCTTGTCAAGCCCTGAGCGGAGATGAAGTTGTCTAGGTCATTCCTTTACCGAGCAAATATTGAGCACTAGCTGCATACTAGGCCCAGGATGACCATTCAATAAGTCCCTCCTTACTTGGATCTCAAGGGGAGGATAATGCCTGTAGTTTCCTGTATGAGCCCCACCACCACCACCACCACCACACCACCACTGTGTGTGTGTGTGCGTGTGCATGTGTGCGCGTGCGCGTGCTATGTGTATGTATTTTGTATTGGCCACTCCTGGCTGTGGAGAAAGGAGACAGAGTCCCTGGAACCACAGGGGCAGCAGGGGCTCAGATTGGATAGGAGACCTCATGGAACCCTATAGGGCCTAGATTCTAACTCCTAACAGTGTAGAAACCCCAGAGCTATGCTGAGCTTGGGTGGGGGGCTCACAGCCTGCCAGGGCCTCAGCTACTCTGGAGCCCATGATGCCCATTTCTGTACCAGCTTCCTGTAGCTTTTCCACCAGCCCTGGCATGGAACTTTCCCCGGTCTCCTCTCAGGCCCTGCTCACCTCTCTGGTGGCCTTTGGCAGTTGCTCTGTCTCTGGATCTCTATCCTTAACAGGACCACAGGGGAGGTGGCCAGCAGATTTCTCACTGTGGACTGGGTGCAGTCACAATGGTACCTCCTACAGATGCAGCAGTTGCAGGGGTGAAAAGGACAGCTCACGTGGGGAGTATAGACCATGCGTTTGTGCTGGGAGCAGATCTGCTGGGGTATGGAGCCTGTCCCTGCTGCTCTGCCGTGTGGTTTTCCTCTGAGTTATGGGATACATCTGGGACTCAGCTGCAGGGAGGGACCATAGGGGTGATCAAGGCTCCAGTGAGGACCATACCTCCCTTCATGTCCCTTTGCCTCCTTAGTGCCCTTTCCTGTGTGAGGGTCTCTTCCTAGCTCCCCCTTTCTGGTCTCTTTCCCTAGCTGGTAAGCCTCTCTTCCCGCATCTCCCAACTTTTCTCGCAGTGGTCGTCATGGTCAAGAGTCCTCAGAGGACCTTCCCATCTATCCTGCTCTGTGCCATTGCTGCAGCCCAGAAGGACTGCATTTTTATTCTCCAAGGGAACCAGGGACGTCCCTGAGATGGGCATTGGGAGCAGAGCTGAGAGTAACCCGGAGCTACTGAGTCAATATGACATTCATGGAGAAATCCTCTCCTTCCCTAATGACCCTTATCCCAACCTCTCTCCTTTGGCTACTGTTGCTCTGCTGGCCCCTTTCCCCCAGCCAGTTTGTCTCTAGAGGTGCAGGTGGACTAAACAATGAAGGCTGGGGCGATGACAGCCAGTCAGGTGACTGTAACTACTTGCCATGTGTGGCTTTTGTTTCATGCCTTTGCCCCTCTGAGGCTCAGTTTCCCAGTTTGTAAAATGAGACAGTTCCCACCTTGCAGAGTCACACAGTAAGGATTCAGTAAGAGATTCAGTAAGGATTCAGTAAGAGAATGGCTTGATTGGCCCATGATTGGCGGTTGTTAGTGTTGAAGTTCAGTTTGGACTTGGGACTTTAAATATGGCCAGCCTTGGCTCTGACACTGGCCGGCTCCTGGGCTTGGTTATATGACCTTACTTCCCTGGTCTGGCATCTGTTTGGAGTGGGTGTGATACAAAGTCTACCTCATCAGTTCTCCTGAGAATTATCAGACATTTTGTGTAAAGCATCTTACCCAGAACTTGGTATATATCAGTTCTGTATTAATGGCAAAAACAATCATGGCAGACCCTGGGGCCCCTTGCCTGGCTTCCCAAGGAGGTAGGCAGGTGAGAACTGGTGGGCCTTCCAGCCAGGGTCTGAGGGTCACTCTGTCCCACCCTAGAGCTGCCAGAGAACTGGACGGATACCCGGGAGACACTGCTCGAGGGCATGCTCTTCACCCTCAAGTACCTGGGCATGACACTGGTGGAGCGGCCCAAGGGCGAGGAGCTGTCGGCCGCGGCTGTCAAGAGGATCGTGGCCACGGTGAGTGTCCTGTCAGGAGCAGGTGGGGGGCACAGGTGGGGGCCCCAGTGGGATATGACCAAGCCTGGCTCTGCCCTTGGTCTCCCTCATCTGGTTTGGAGCTTTGCTGGAAGGGAACAGGCTCAGGGCCAGTATCTTTCTTTCCAGACATTGTGGCCATCGCTGTCCAAGCCTTGTCTGCAGCTCAGGCTCCCTCTCTAAGTATTACTCATGCACTGGCATTGGGGAGGGTGAGGAGGGTTTTGTCATTCAGCCACATTTCCAGTGGTCTGAGGACCAGTGTGGCCTGTTCCCAGCTCTGAGTGAGCATGGTCCCGTTAAATCTGCTTCCCATGGTGGCCTTGTGTGGTGCGGTGGAGTAGTCCACAGAGGTGGAGTCAATCCTGGGGATTTTGACAGCCCTCCCAGCTTGTGTCCCTGGGCAGTCATTAGCTTCTGTATCCACTTCCATGAGAAGGAAGATGGGAGTCCACCTTCTGCCTGCTGGCACTGCTGGCCAGCAGCAGTTATCCCCACTTTATTTCAGGAGGTGCTGGCCAAGTGTCCTTCCTATGGCACTTGCCGGTTGTCTGAGCAAAGCCTCACACAGGGCCTGTATCCATGTGTAGAATAGCTCGGTGTAGCCCGGGGCTGGGTTGCAGGAAAGGCAGGCTCCTCTGATGCCTTTCTGCCCCCAGGCCAAGGCCAGCGGGAAGAAGCTGCAGAAGGTGACTCTCAAGGTGTCACCACGGGGCATTATCCTGACCGATCACCTTACCAACCAGCTCATTGAGAACGTGTCCATTTACAGGTATGCTTGGCATCGAGTGGTCCCCATTCCTCAGACACAGGGCAGTCTGTGGAGTGTCCGGTCGGAAGCCAGGACACTTGAGATCTGAGTGACTGTGGAGCCTCATTTTCCTCATCTGTAAAGTGGGCCCTGGAGCAGGTCCTGCCTCGCCATGCTAATGCGCGGCACGTGATTCTCAGGGAGCACTTGCTGCACAGGTGACACTTGTTGCTGTCTCATCACCAATTGTGACAACCAGCTGAAGCCTGAAGGAGCCAGAGCCCCTCTCACTCCCACCTCTGTGCTCTCATGAGGGCAGAGGAGGAGGAGCCCACCTGGGGAAACTTGGGAAGACTTCCAGGGGAGGTGGCACTTGGCTGGGGCCTGAAGAATAGCAGAGTCTGGCTGGCTGGTGCCAAGAACCCTGGGTGTTTAGGCAACAGGCTGCATCCTCTGGGCGGAGAGGAGACCGCTGGGGACATAGAACCCCACTTTTACCTGGGGTGTGCTGTGGTGTTTTTCAAATGATACAGTTGTAGCTGGGGCCACCTGGTGAGGGTGAGTCCCCGGAGCTGTTCCACCCTGGCCTGTCAGCTCCTCGTGTTGTGTTTAGAGACGGCGCAGGAGGATTGAGAGCATGAGAGACTCATCTTCACACATTCCCAGCCCAGCTCCCCACCCCGGCCACTGTTCCAGGCAGATTTGACCAGTGTCTTGGTGACCTGGGAGAGATGGACCTGGGTCTCTTCTGACATCTGGGCAGGCAGGAGGCTGGGCAAAGTGCAGCAGGGCAGCGTGGTGTCCCGCTTCCCCTTCCAGCCAGTAACTCAGACCCTTACAGGGCAGCGGGCTGGTGATTTTGGCTTCTGGAATCCCATAGATGATTTCTCATCTCTACTGTCCACTCTCAGGTCTTTAGCCTCGGTTTCTTCACCTGAAAAGTGGGGATAGTAATAGACCTCATCTGAGAGGGAAGCTGTGGGAATTGAATGAGGCAATATGTAGAAATTTCTTGACACTCTGCCCAGTTATGCAGTTAGGGTTCAGATATTACTATTTTGGAGGGTGGCTCAGTATGGTATGGGAGGAAGAGAGAGAAGTGCCCTCCTCCAGTCTTTACCCTCAGGCCTCTCTGCCTGTCTTGGGTCCCTGTCCCATAGATGCCCAGGATGTGAGGTGGAGGCTAAGGCCAGATCTGCAGTCTCACCTGGTGGACAGGGGACGACAGGCTTTCTGGAACCTGGAGGGTACCCTGTAGCACCTTTCAGATGTGATCAGGCCCCATACCAGATGTGTTGACACTGACCACTTGCCTTTCAGGATCTCCTACTGCACAGCAGACAAGATGCATGACAAGGTGTTTGCATACATTGCCCAGAGCCAGCACAGTGAGAACCTCGAGTGCCATGCCTTCTTCTGCAGCAAGCGGAAAATGGTCAGTGGGGAGGGTGGACCTGCTCCCGGGGCCTGTCTGGTGTGGGAGGCAGGACCAGCAGTGACAGTCACTTAAGGATGCAAACCCATGCGACTCTCAAGTATGTGCTGAGAGCTGAGTCACGGAGTAGGCTGCCTCAGGCAGTCACCCAACACACAGTCTGGTTGTGGGCAGTGACTAGCCCATGTGCTCAGGAAGTGCTTGGGTCCCTTCCCCTCTGTAGAATGATGTGCTGGATGTGAGATAATTTTGGATCTCCTGTCATTAGTACAGTCTAGGGGGAATAAACTTTGTAGGTATTATCCTTGTAAATGGGAGACCAAAGTAACCCTGGGTGAAAGGCAAAGGCCAAAGTCCTCAGGAGACTGCTGCCTGTGTGTATGAGTCAGCTTTCCTGTTTCTAGGACCAAAAATACCTGATACCTGCACCATTAGGGAGGAAAGGCTCATTTTAGCTATCTGTTTAGGAGGGTTCAGTCCATGACTGGCTGCTCCAAGGCAGGAGTGTGATGGCAGAAGGGCATGGTGGAGCAAAGCTGCTTACTTCCCAGTGGCTGGGAAGTAGAGTCCAAGGAAAAAGCACCAGCGAGAGATGTAATCTCCAAAGCATGCCTTCCATGAGCCATCTCTTCCAGCTGGGCCCCAACTCATAACAGCACATTCAGCTGTGAAGAGCAGCAGTTGACTCCACTGATAACTATAGTAGCCCGTGATCCAGTTACGTGTTCAGGAGTCTTTTAATCCATTGAAGCTGACAGAATTAACTGGCAGACTGACTGGAGTGGAGAGACAACAGCCATGTTTGATACCTTCTAGAAGCCCATGGTAATGCTAGGCTCTAAGGTGTTTTCATCTTTAATCCTTAGAACAACTGTGCAACGTGGAAACTATTATGATCTCCATTGGTTGTCTTTACAATTTTTTTTTTTTTTGAGACAGGGTCTTGCTTTGTAGTTCAGGCTGGCCCTGAGCTCAGCCTCAAACTCACATCACAGCAATCCTCCTGCCTCTGCCTCCCGAGTGCTGGGATTACAGGTGTGAGCCATCACGACCGGCACTGTGGTATGTGGTAATGGTTGCTGCTGGGCATGAGTCTCCACACCCTGTATTGTATGTGGTTACCAGGGATTGAACCTGGGTCCTTGCGCTTGCAAGACAGGCTCCGGAACCACTGAGCTAACTCCCCGGCCCCTGTCTTTAAAATTTTTTATTATAATGAAACAGACTCCCAAAAGGCCAGCTGTCCTGCTGAAGGTGGCATAGAAGGGATAGTGTATCTTTGAACCCACATCTCTCCCTCCTGCATAACAAGTTACCAAGTGCTTCCTGTCATTTTGGGACCACTTTTTGACCACATCTAGCCAATTTGATTGAATGAAAGACCTTGGGGATCTCTTGGCCTCTTGCTTGAATTTGGAGTCGAGGAAGGTTAGCCTTTGATGCTTTTGTTTCTGAGGCCCCTGAGATCTGAGCATCTTCTGTGTACAGAGGTTCTTGACATCTATTGATTTAGTATCAGCATCTGTTAACCTCTGTTAACAGCTCAGAGCCAGATCCCCATGCACAGGGTTCTTGGAGAAATGGAGACAAGATCCTCTCCTCTTCCCTATCAAAGGGCACATCAAGAGCATCACCTTCACTGTGGGGCCAGGGTTCCTGCTTTAGATATTAGATAAGTTTCCTATAGCTGTCATACAGATGATCACAAACTTAGTGGCCAAAACGCATAAATGTATTCTCTTATAGTTTTGAGGGTCAGAAGTCTAAAATAGGTCAACAGCTTGTTTCTCCTGGAGGCTCCAGGGGGCACCATTTCTTCACCCTTCTACTTCTAGAGACACCTGTATTCCACCTGCTCCTAGTTCATCTCTCCATCCTCCATCTTCAGAGCCAGCAGAGTAGCATCTTCGGTCTTGCTGACGTCAAATTGCCATTCCTATTTCTGACGCTTGATCCCTCTCAAGGCCCCTGTGATGACATTGAGTCTGCTGGGTAATCCAGGATGATCTCCCCGCCTCAAGATTATTCTTAATTTAATTCATCTACAAAACCCTTTTGCAATGTAGGGTGATGTTCTCAGGTTCTAGGGATTTGGAGGAGAACCTGTGTCAGGGCCATGATTGAGCCAACCATAGGTTTCGCAGGGGGGCTTTATAGTAAAAGCCAGGCTAGATCACAGCTGATGTGCCCCGTGGCCTTGGATAAGATCCTACCCTTACTTGGGCTACTTGCCTACTAGCAGAGCGGCATCCAGAATTGTTCCAGAGGGCCTCTGTTTCTTTTGACCACTTCTTTTCTGCATATTTAGTGTCACTGGTCATTCACCCAGGGTTTTATGATGTCCCAAAGCCCTGAGCTGCAGTGTCTTTTCCCCTGACATCCTTGTTCCCACAGTTGGTAACCCTTGGAGTTGTCTCCTGTGAGGACAAAGACTTCACAATATAAGCTCATCATGTCATTGTTCTATCTTTCTCCCTACTGAAGAGCAAGTGCTGGGCAGGGCAGGGTTGCTGGCACCCTGTTGTTCCTGCAGGGTGGGGCTGGGTGGAGGGTGTTCCCAGATGCAATGATTTCCTCTCAGTGGGGGTTCCAGGAGTAAGAGAAAGAGGGAACTGGGTCAGAGAACTTGAGAGAGGCTCATGTGAAATCAGCCTGTCCCCTGGATAGAGGGCAGTTGCAAGGAAGGCAGAGCCCAGTGGTGCTTGGCCACTGGCAGCTGGCCCCTGTTGGGCGAAAGGCAGAAAAGAACCTTTGTGTCTTAGCATGTTCTGTCAGGGGTCAGGCTTGACAGACTAGACTGTGCCTTGTTCTTCTCCCTTCTTTGTGCCACTCAGCCTTCCCTCTGCAAGCAACGCTGGAAGATTCTTGGCTGTGAGACAGCTCAGCCAAGGGTGGTGTCAGTCCACCAGGACCTTAGCTCAGCCCAGGCTGGCGGCGCCAAGGTGTCATGGCCTGGCCTTCTTAGGATATGGATGTTTTCTGGACTCTGAAGGATTTCTGAGGAGGAGGCAGAGGGGAGACGGACAGGTCCCTTGGCTGTGCACTGATCAGCTGGCAGCTGCCTCCACAGACACATGGTGTCTCTTATCCTGGGCTAAGTCCTGCACTGGGCACTGAGGAATGTGGGGACATGGACAAGTCTATGGAAATCCAGGTGCTTTGGCTTAGGCCATTGTACCTGGCTGGAGGTCAGGAGGCCCCAGAGCCAGAGCCCTGGAAGGGTGAGTGGTAAGTAGGGGTTAGCCAGGTTGAGTGGAGGTGGATGACAGCTAAGTGACCACTAGTGTGGGAATTACAGTGCAAAGGCACAAGATGGAGGACCTTTGAGGACTCTTGGCTGGTGCATAGCAAGGTAGAGGCAGCCTGTAGTAGGATGGTGACACAGCTGTTACTCCTGCATGTCCCTCCTCCACCTTCTTGCTGGGGTCCCTGAGTGAGCAAGGAGCTTGAAGAAGGGAGGGGCTCCCTTCTGACCAGGAAGACAGAGGGAAGGCCCGTTTCAGTGCTGGGGCTGTGCAGCCACCAGGTTTCCCTTCTCTGGTCCTGCTGTGCACCATCGGAAGTTCCCCTACAAGGAAACCTTTCCATCTGCCCAGGAGGGAGGCCTCTAAGGGCACTTTGAAAGTAGAGTTGCAGGAGCTCAGGATCGCCGCACAGGTGTGGGGCGTGGATACCCCCAGGTCCCCTGTGCCTGAGGGATAGGGCTCTGCCCCCCAATGGCTGGACACATTCTTGGGTTAATCCTCAGGGATTTATACTTCTGGCCTCAGGCTGCTAGGGGCACAGTGCTGATTTGCTCTGAATACATGGACCCTGTGAGAGACCTCGAACAAGGGCAAGACCCGAAACAAGGGCACCGAGTGAAAACTAGTCAGGGTGACAAGCAGACACACAGCCGGAGGCCCACAGGGGTGGGCTGGGTGCAGGCCTGGGCAGTACAAAGCTTCCGGAAGCCGGCCTGGCAGTCCTTCCTTCTGATGTTGCTGCAGATTCTTGCCACTGTCGGAAGCTGGCCCTTCCCTAGCCCCATCCCCCAGTCCCTGTCCAGCCTGGGCCTTCAGCCACCTGCACATATCCACATCTCCAGTTATATTTGGCTTAACTTACAGCTTGGGACAACAGGGCAAAGGGGCCGGGATGTATGCAAATCAACTGGCAGATTTATGCAAAAACAGTATAAGTTTGTGTCCCCGAGTTCCCAGGAATGATGGTGTTTCCATATCCCTGCTGCATTGGGTGACCAGCCTTTGCTTGAGTATAGAGTGATCTGACTCGGGCTGGTAATTAGTCCATATTTTTAGTTCATGGGCAATTCTCAATGGTAACTGGGTCTATTAAACTTGATTCAGACGTGACAGCTTAAATTGTAAACAGCTGTGAAGAGTTTCATACTTAATTACCATATTTAAGTTTTGCCATAGAGCACCCGTACTTCCATCAAAAATGTAAATGACGGAGACATTCAAATGAGATTTTATACTTTGTGAAGTTTAATTGGCACGGATCGCTCAGCTTGTTTAGGGATTTAAAATTTTTATTTAAAAAAAAAGAAGTTTTGAAGGCAGTGGCCACAGATTCATTTCTCAATTAAGTCCAGTCGTCTGGTGGAGGGGAGGAAGTGGGGCCGAGGCTGGGTAGGTCAGCACTTTGTGTTTGAGAGTCTTTCGTTTTGCTCTCACCCAGGTTTTCAGAAGGAAGCCCGTGGTGTGCTGGCGCCAGTTATAGCTACGAGCTGTGGGGCTTGCACTCCCAGAGCTGAGCTGATTAACTGAACTGGAGTCCCAGAGAAGAGGGTGTGGAGATGATCGTGGGCCGGGAGGTCTGGGCTGGCGGGAGGCCTCGGAAGTCCTGCCTCTTGGACAGACGCAGTTCAGTCAGCATTGTTGCCACACTCTGGGGCAGGGATGGTAGGAAGCATAGAGACAGGGACACGGACGTGGGCCGGAGCCACTCGCGTGCGTGATGCTGGAGGGAGAGAGGCGGTGATGTCTGGGAGGATATGAGGGGGTGGATGGGAGTCCGAAGCAGGCAAGGCCAGTGTCCCCACACACAGGTTGGTTACTACACTGAGTAAGTTTGATCCTTGACGCTCATTGACATCCCGCTCTGGAAACCTATCAGTTGCCTCCTTCCTTCCTGGGGTGCAGCTATGAGTTAACCCTCTAGCCCTGTGGATCCCCCGTTCTTCCTTCACCTCCCTGGCTGTGGCTTATCTAGGGAGTGCCTGGACCCTGCTAAGCCTGGCCTTTTTCTGCTTTCCAACTCCAGGGGCTCAGGTAGTGTGTGAAGTCCTCGGGAGTTAGGGAGGAGTTCTCTGAGGAAGTGAGCCTCAGTCAGTTGATTCAGGGCAGCAGGAATTAGAGGTGAATAGTCCTTGGGGGGATGAATGAGGGTGGGAATTTACCTGGGCTGGAGGCCCAGCTGCCTCTCCTGGATTGGGCTGCAAGTGAAGCTCCAGGCTGTTTTGCTACATGGGACAGGCCAGTCCTTCCTCCTCCAAGCCTGGAGTTGACCCCTAGGAGCCGCCGCGAGGAAATTGGAGCGTTGGCCTGCACTCCCCAGGCCTCCAGTTTAGACTTGCTCTTCCCTGGGTGAAATGTGCCCCTCCTACCCCCACTTCCTGTTTTTCAGGCACAGGCTGTCACACTCACGGTGGCCCAGGCCTTCAAAGTTGCCTTTGAGTTCTGGCAGGCAGCCAAGGAAGGTGAGTCTTTATCAACATCAAAGGTTGATGGGGGTTGGGGAGGCAGATATTGCCCAGAGTCAGACAGGCCTGATTCCCTGCCTTGCCCTGAGCCTGCCTTGTGATTTTTTTCACCTGAGTCTCAGTTTCTCCATCTGAAAAAAGGACACAGGCTGTCTCTTTCCCCAGGGTACTTGTGAGGCTTGAGCAATGTCTGCAGAGTCTTTCCTCCATCTGGAGATCTAACAGGGCCCTGAGGTTGAGTCTGCCCGCCAGCCAATGATTGCTAGGAGCAGGAAGAGAAGGGTCTGATGTATTGTGTCTTAATCCTACAGAGAAAGAAAAGAGGGAGAAAGCCAGCCAAGAGGGAGGCGATGTGCTGGGGACTTGCCACGATACCACACCCTCCTTGAAAAGCTGTGAGTCTCGGGTGGGGAGGGCCCTCAGCTGCGGGTTCAGAGCCTCCTTCATCCAGAGCACTGTCTCCTAGGCTGGGTAAACTTGCTGTGCTTCATTAAGTCAGTAAAACACTCATTACAGATAAATGAAAGAGGAAAAGTTAACTTATTTTCATGCATATTTTTTGTCTCTGTCTCTGTGCACATGTGTAAGTAAATACTGTGTATGTATGTATCCTGCTGTGTGCTGCTTTAGAACTTGACAGCTGTTGTAAATATAAAAATTAGTTTCGGCCATCAGAGTAGACAGGTTCTCACCATGTGGGCAGCTGACCTGTGCTGATAGCACGTGTCAGGTGGGGCTCTGGCTGGTCTGATGACAGGCCTGGTCAAGGTCACGTCTGACGAGTGTCAAGTACTGGACAGCCCAGGGGCCACTCAGGTGGGGTTGGGAGTTGAGGCCAGGAAGAAAGTGGCCAGTCTCCCACTGATGACCCCCCTCTGTCCCCTACACAGTGGTCGCCACTGAGAACCTGCTGGACTTGGAAGAGACCACTAAGGCCCCACTGTCCACAGTCAGTGCTAACACCCCTAACGTGGATGAAACACCGCGACCTCAAGGCCTGAGCAGCAGCAGTGTCGTCTGGGTGAGTGGCCCGGTGTGCTGGGGCCCCATGGGATCCGTGAGCCTCTGCCCAAACTGTGGATGAGTCAAAGGCAGCAGCTCCTGGGCCCAGGCCCTGGCTCCGTGACTTGTGGGCCTCTGGAAGGACCTGACCCAGCCCAGCAGCACCCAGGCCCAGGGGAGGGAATAACAATGTCCTCTTTGAACCCAGGGCTGTGTCCGCAGCAGTCCCAGCTCCCAGCACAGCTGTCTCTTCACAATGCCCAGCCTCTTGGCCTGAGCATCCCAGCTCTGCCCACCACAGGACCAGCCAAAGGCTCCCTTGTTCTTGGCAGGGCAGAGTTTGTGCCTGACACCCCTCCCCGCTTAGTCAGCTGCCTGAGGAGCGAGGGCCTGGGCTCTCGTCGACCTGCCCCCGACTTCCTGTGACCCAGGGCAAGCCCCCTTCACCTCTCTGGGCATCCTCGGTGTTCTCATCCCCTCACTGAGGACTGTGACCTCTGCCCACAAATCTCCCAGAGGGTCCTGAACTCTTAATTTTAATTTTTTATTTAGAAATAATTTTAGACCATTACAAAAATAGTGCAGAGTTTGTGACAGTGATCAGAATCGGGAAGTGGACATCGATACAACTCTGCTATGTAGTCAGCAGAGCTTACCTCTTCCCAGTTGTCCTTCTCGGTCCTTTGTCTGGTTCAGGGTCTATCACAGATTGCATGGTCACTTGTCATACCGCTTTGATTTTTAAGAATCTAGAACATTGAGGGACTCAGCTGCCAGGTCTCTCCATCTGTTGGAGGCAACCTGGGTATGGCAGAGCCTGTCTTTTCTTGTGGGGACCTCACCCTTGCTGCTTGCCCGGTGGCTCCGAGAGGCGGAGGAGGGGCCCTCAGCCAGTGCTTTGTCACCGAGGCTCCTGCCGTCAGTCATCCGCATGAACTCGGAGTTTGAGCTTGGCTTTGGGGGGGAGTGAAAGGCAGCCTCCTTCTCCAGCCTTGCCTTTTAGAGGGAATTTGAAAGCCGTGGAAATTAGCAGGTCTGTCATTTTACGGGAGGAAAAACCAAGAAGCCATGATTTGTTCCGGGCATTGCAGGAAGCTAGTGACAGAGCTGGGAACTGAACTTACCTGTCTTCCGTTCCCGCCCCAGCTGTGGGTCCGGGGCTCAGAGGCTATAGCTGCAGCGATGCTGTTCCCTGAGTATCTCCTTATACCTGCTTCCCGAGCCCTGTAGGTTCCCCAGCGCAGGACAGCCCCTGAGGTGAGCACAGAACCTGCTCAGAGCCCTCATCTCCTGCTTTGTTTCCCCTAGGAGCTGGATGATGGCCTGGATGAAGCATTTTCTAGGTATGTTGGGCCCTGCCCGTCCCTTCTTCCCAGGGTCTCCGCCATGCCTGAGTGGGAGTCCCTCTGGCCGTCTTCCCTCCAGATCAGTAATCCCCCCTCTGCTCACATACCTCACTGCCCTGGGAAGGAAGCCCTTCCAGGTGTTAGAAGTCTTATTCCTGAGCCCGAACTTCTTCTCTGTGGCCGCTGTGCTACACACGCTGCAGCTCAAGCTCATTTCCTCTTCCTCCACTGGGGCGGCTTCTGCTTGCTGGCTTTTGCAGGCTTTGTCCCCTTCCCTCCGCACCACCTGCCTTTATGCAGGGATAAGGAGAAGGCAGTGCTCAGTTGAGCCCCTCGAGTGCTGCCTAGAGAGGGGTGTCAGGCCCATGAGCAGGGATTTGGGTAGAGCCTCAGGTGGTACTGGCCCCCATTTTCCTGGAGGCCATCCCTGTAGCCTGGCCGCCTTCAGCTGGAGGGCACGCTGCCAAGGAGTCTGTAGTCAAGAAGGGCCTGGGCAGTGGTCAGGGCTCTGTGCTCTGGTCCCTGGTCCCTAGTCACTCAAGCCCCCTTCCCCTTCGGGACTCACAGCAGCTCCCCACAGCCCTTGCACTTCTGAGGTGTCACTCAGGGTTGGGGTCTGTCAAGTGGGACAGTCAGGAGCTTTGCTTTGCCCTCTTGCTTCTCCCCCACTTCCCTGCCTCACAACACCTCTTTTGAAGAAAAGCTTTCATTTGCCTTTCTCAGAGTATTTGAGTATCATGTGCCTTTTTATTAACAATTTCAGAAGTCAGCAAAGCATTAAACAAAAAATAACAGCATGTTATAGTCCCAGACTCAACTCAGTTCCTGCTGGTCCTGTACACAGACACTGAGTGTGACCCATCCTCCCAGTGCTTGCCTTTGGGCGGTGTCTCAGCAGGTCCCCTCCAGCTGGTAGGAGTTCCCACAAATACCCCCTGAGGATGCGGCCGTCATTCACTTGGCTCACCTTACTCTTGTGGACACTTACGTTGTCTCCTTTTAATGTTACTTTTGTGAGAAGCACACTGTTGAACACTTCCAGCCAAGCAGTCTTCTTGTGGATTGACCAGTTCCCGCGCATGCCCAACGGTCACTGTCTTCTCAGCACTGCCCTCTCCTCTCTTCTTCCTGCCCTGGCTGAGCTTGGCGCGAGCACCCTGGCATTTCTAGGGGTGGGGACAGGAGCGTCGGGGATCCTACTCCCTGGCCCACAGTTTAGGCCCTCAAGGGCTTTTTCAGATGAGTTGGGGTCAGGGTCTGTGGGTCCCAAAATGTGTGCTGCACCTCTCCTGGCCACAGGGACGTCGTCTGTTGCTCTGTGTCCTGGCACCTTCCTGCCCTTATCTTCTCCCTCGCACCCTGGTACTGGCCAGCCCGCACTGACTTGACAGGTCCCAGCAGGTCTGTGCCCAGGCACGAGGCTCACACAGCTCTGCCTTCTAGGCTGGCGCAGTCAAGGACGAACCCCCAGGTCCTGGACACAGGACTGTCAACCCAGGACATCCATTATGCCCAGTGTCTTTCTCCTGTCGACTGGAACAAGCCTGACAACAGTGGCACTGACCAGGATGACTTCTTTGGCTTCTGAGGGACTGGGCCCAGAGGGACACAACAAGCCCAGACAGGTGACCGACCAAAGCCCCTTGTGGGGAAACCAGCTCCAGGACCTGCCAGCTTCCCCTTCCGGCATGCAGCAGTGTCAGCCCGGAGATCAAAGCTGCGGCCAGTCAGGCAGGAGGAAGGAGGGAGATGTTTTAACCTGCTCTTTCTCTAGGAACTGAAAGAAGCTTAGAATATTTATTCAGTGACTCTGGTCTACTTGGAAGCCAGTTTTGCATCAGGCACGTAACAGATGCAGTGCTGGGACTGGTCTTGTGCCTTTCCTCTTCTTCAGCCAGCTCTGCTCTCTGTGGGTGTCAGGACAGTGACCAAAGCATTTCTTGTCCCTTCTCCTTTGTAAGAACTTGGATTTCCCCAAGGACATCCCCAGTCCTTAAGGAAAGCAGCCAGAACTCGTCATCTTCTGAGCTCAGGCAGAGATTGCCGCCTCTAGATATGCCTGGGTCTTCAGCCCTGCTCTCCTTGGGATCCACCAGGCCGGCGCAGGCCCCAGCCCTGGAGCTGTCAGAGCCAGCCCTTCACCAAAGATAGCACACAGCTTGGCACTTTAAAACATCCAGCAGATGTAGTCCCTGGGGCTTCTCCCTTCCTGAAGGGGCCCAAAGTCCCTTTGGATGGTGCCCACCTGTGCTGGGGCCTGGTGTGACAGGCTGCCTGTGACTTCCAGAGAATGACTGCAGCCGGTGGGGTCAGCCCTCTGTGACTGCTCCCTAATACTTCCTGGGATGATGTGTGAAAACTAGCACCTATGTTCGTGTAGGAATATTTTGCAGCCATTTCACAGATGAAGAAACTGAGGTCACACTCATGGAGAGGGTGGAATCAAGTAGAATCCAGATCTGATGTCAAAGTTGCTTTCTCTGCTGCCACTTCTCATAACTCCCACCTCCTTTTTTCTAGCTTTATTGTCCTCCCAGGAACCAAAAATCCCCAGCTATTTTCTGACCAAAATGTGTTTCATAACAAACCATCTGGTGCCTTTCCACACAAAACTGGCACAAGCTTCTGTGCCCTGCTGGCTTTTTTATTGTTGATTTCCATGAAGACGCAAGTGTTTGATGTCTCCCAAATCCAAAGGTGAAACAAAATCCAGCTCTGAAGGCATCATGCTGCTCTCTTTCCCGACACTGGCCAGTCAAGACATCCCAGCAGCAAGCCGTCTTTAGGGTCTCTCTTTCCTGCCTTGCTGCTTGGCCCTTGGGCTCTCATAGCCTGAGACCCTGCCAGGCCTGGGGCATCCTTCCCATCCTGAGGTGCCTCCTGCAGCCTGGCTTTTCAGAGCAGGTTCTACATCCCCAGGGAACATGGCGTCTCTTAGAAGCTGCATCCTGTATCTGAGTGGCTGTATTAGAATGGGCCTGGAGGAGGAGGTCCTGGAGGAGGAGGTCGTGGGGTGACTTCGTTTCCCTGCCCACCTCCTGTGCCCTGTGTGCCCCTCATACCTTTGGCACTGGCCTCTAGTCATCAGGGCAGCAGGGCTGGGCAGGCCACAGGCTGCCTTGGCACTGGGCACCACCGGAGCTCCTGGGTTGCACTGGCCATACTGTGGCCTTCGCTGATCTCTTGTCGACAGCTGTCTGTGCTTCCCACGCATCAGCAGCCAAGTCCTGCGCTTCGCTTTGTGATGCTGTAAAGGGAGGCTAATGAGGAGAAAAACAAATAATAAATGTTCTCTTTTTGAAATACAAGCAGCACTTAGATAGAGTGGCCTGAGTGCAACAGCCAGTGGCTCCTGTCCTTTGTCAGTGGGAGCGGAAGTGACCAGATGGACAGCACATCAAGAAGCAGATGCACAGCACACCAGAGCAGGGATAAGGGCCTCCGGGTGCCCTGCTCACCCCGCAGACGGGGTGTGTGTGTGTGTGTGTGTGTGTGTGTGTGTGTGTGTGTGTGTGATGTACTCACCCCTAGACGACTTACAGAGGCCGTCAGTGACCCGGTGTGTCAGCACGGAAGAGGTCGCTGGAAGCTGGGGCCAGGATCTGTGGGCCCTGAAATGTGTGTGTCCATGTGGAGGGTGTCATTTTCCTCACATTCTCCAGAGATCTGTGACATGTATTCACTTGTTAGATTTACTCTGCGCTGCACGTGAACCTGCCCTGAGCTCAGTGCTGGGCTGAAGAGGTGCAGATTTATAGGATGCCTGCAGTCAGGAGGGTTCCAGGGCCTTGGGAGACCTGCGGCCCAGTTCTGGCTCTGCTGTGAGGGGCTCTGACCCTGGATCAGTTACTTAGGTTCTTGATCCTTCTTTTGCCTACTGTGAACAAGGCACAACATTCTTCCCCTTTCTGCCTCCCTGGGTTCATGTTACTGGTAGAATGTATACTCACAAGGCTCAAAATTACCTGAGAGCAAAGGAGAATTGGGACCATGTTGTTTAAGGAAATCAAAAGCCATGACAGTACAATACTAACCAAGTACTTCCGGCATCCCAAGTGCTCTGCTGAGCTCCTGACTGAGCTCACAGTGACCATGCTGAGCCCAGATGCCATCAGCTCCCCTAGTCCCCAGGGCTCCAGGATTGGAAAGGAAGGCGGTTGTGTCCTGGTGCTTAGTGGGTCACAACCCATTCACACTGCAACCCTCACCTGCCATTTCCTGGCCTCTAAAGAGGTCTGTGGTCGAGCTGCTGCAGCCTCTTGTCCATCTGTGTAGTGACCACTACTGTAAGGCTGTGCCCCTCAGGGCTCTGGCTGCTGTCCAGGGACCTCAGTCCCTGCCCACTCTGCAGCTCACAGGGTCTCCTTGGCTATCATCTCTTCATGTCTTTCCGACAGTGATATTTGAAATGTCCAGAGGCAGAGCCCTCTGATGTCAGCCATTGGGCAGACTCCCCATGAATTCTGAGTGGATCACAGGAGCCTAAGAAATTTTCTCCTTTCTTTTTTCCTCCCATAATCTGAAAAGACACCCAACAAGTTCATCTTTCGGTTTAAATTTGGCCAATGTCTTTAGTCTCCGGATGTCTCAAATTATGGCTCCTGAGCACCCGCCGTCTGCTCTTTCATACATAACGGATGGAGCCAGAAGAACAAAGTTGCCTTTCAGATTTGATGTGACCTTCAGCTTCTCTCTGTAGATATTGGGTTTTCAGGAGAAATCGTCCCAATTAAGTCTCTCTGATGGCTTTTTGACAAGCTGCGTTAGTAATCAGGGTAAGTTCCATGTTTGGGGAGCCAGCTTGGGCCTGGTTTCCGCCCAGTTTTTCTGGGCTTGGCCTCAGATGTGGATCAGGGCAGGTGGCCTTTGTTTAGTAGGAGGTGACCTCTGACCCCTTCCATCCTTAGAATCAGCATGAGTGTTAGCAGTCTTTGCGGCTTTGCCACAGGTGGGTGGTCCTGGTCCCAGTTTAGGAATGGGGCAACTGACAGTTGGGGAAGATAAATTGAGCCAGTAGGAAGTGGCCCTGAGATTCTGACCCCTGTCTTTCTGGCTCCAGAGTGCCCCTCTTCATAAAGCCAAGGGCACCCCACGCAGCACTCCCTGTCCTGCTGTGCTCACAGCAGCGAAGCAGTGAGCAGCATGGAACCTGGGAGTGGCTGGCAGTGGCTTCTTCACAGGGAGTCAGGGCAAGGATCAGCTTCACAGGCCAGCCACAACAGGGCCTGCCTTCCTCTCAGTGGTCCTTTGGACCACTTCCCTGGACGTGCCCAGGTTAGACTCCGGGCCAGGGCTGCATCATTGCGTCAGGCCCCCATCTTGCTGGCAGCAGTGTGATCCAGCTTGCCAGTTTGGTCCCAGCATGTCCTTTAGAGTAGGAAGATTCCCCTGGGAATGGAGATAAATGTCAGCCCCAAGGCAGGGAGGGGAGCACCCCTGGACATGCGAAACGTCCACAGCTCGTTTGAACTCCTGCAGCAACTGTGCTAGTGGTGTAGTCCATTGTAGCGATAGTGACACAGGCCACAGAAGTCACACAACCTCCCAGTCTTATACAGCTGCTAGCAGGCAGGCCTGGGATTCAGATCCCTGTGTTCCTTGTCCCAGAGTGGCCCCACCTCCCTTCAGGTCACTTGGAACATTTGGAGAAATGATGACCTTGCCTTGGAGCTTCTGAGGCTGAGAATAACGTCAGCCTGGTGCCATGCGAAGCTGCCGGGGCCTCTGCTCCTGGCCGGCACAGATGTGATCTGTGAGTTCATGATGCCAGACTGATTCCAAGTGCACCTACTTGGCCCGTTTGAATGGCTGAGCCCTTCATAGTCCACAGGTGCCCGGAAAGAGCCCTGGCCATGCGGTAGGCCACATCAGTGGGTCACCAAAAGTCAGAACTGAGGAGTGGTGCCTGATGCCAGAGCCAGAGTGGGGTCCTAGAAGAGAAGTCCTCCAGCTGGGCCTCAAGGCAGAGGAGAAAGGCTGGAGGTGGCCTTTGCTAGCCAGGGCCTGTGTTTGCTCAACCCCAAGGCCCCAGTGTGCAGACCCTCCTGGCACAGTGTCTGGCCCTCAGTGAATCAGCTCAGGGGACCAGCCTGGTGTCCTGAGAGGACGTGTAGAGAGGAAGGGGGCCCTGGCACCTGTACAGCTCAGTATTCCATCTTGTGGGTCAGTAGACCCATTGTCCAACATGCTGTCCCTGATGCACTCGGGTTAGGCATCAGAGTTTCTTTTAGTCTAGGGTCCTGGGTGCCCACTTGGTCTAGTTGGTCCATTCTTCTGCCCTGATCACAGCTTGGTTTCCAAAATGCTCT
Organism: Petromus typicus; assembly: GCA_004026965.1. Taxonomy (NCBI): domain Eukaryota; kingdom Metazoa; phylum Chordata; class Mammalia; order Rodentia; family Petromuridae; genus Petromus; species Petromus typicus. The sequence goes on along the minus strand of PVIR01006186.1, from coordinate 27,391 downwards.
CAAGACAAGACTCAAGAATACTAGTGCTCGCAGAGCTCCTGATGGCCCTCCAGCCCTGTTTGTTTACAGACCCCAGAAAGACAGGATTTCCCCGAGGCAATTGACAGGCAAAGCTGAGACTCAGCCATATGTCTCATGGACGTCCTGCCTTGGCCTCTGTCCACCCGTGTCCTTTGCATGCTCCATAAAGAGAGCTTCAGGCTCGAGGGGGGCAGGGCTTGCTGGGAAGTGGAGATGATTATGATAAGAGGCTGGAGAAGGACCTGGGTGGGTTCTCAAGCCCCGTAATAAGCATCAGCTCGTTTCTCCATTCCCCCTCAGCCCCCGAAGTCCCACCTGCAGCTGAGGCTGCTGCACAGATGCCTGCAAGACGGACCTGCACAGCGCGAGCACGGCGGGCTGGGCTGGAATCCTAGGTTTGCCACTTGGTCGCCTCCTATATGACTCAGTAGTCTGTGTCTGTTTCCTCATTTGTGCCACAGGTGATGACATGTGTGAGGAGTCATGGGGTGAATGAGTTAACGCTGTTCCACAGCTGTCACTGTCACTGTGGGCTGCTGTACGAGTGGGGCAGCGCAGGGCCTACCCCAGGATGAGGCCGCCCCAGGGTGGCCAAGCCGGGGCTGCTGGGGGACACAATGTGTGCTTGGAGCTCCTACTTCAACACCGCCCAGGTGCACACGTGAGTCCCAACCCCATCAAACTGTACCCTTAGGGGAAATGCCGAAACCACTCTGAGCTGGGAACACATTCCACTCTGGCTGTTTCAGTTGAAAAGCATAAGGAGAATCATGTTCAGAGTCCCTGGAGAGGTCCCTGTAAGGGACCTGGGAATGTGACAAGGCTGAGCTACCACCAGCCACCTGTTCCTGCAGGTGGAATCATGCAGGCGGGTGGGGGAGGTGCGGAGTGGCTCGAAGGCATCTGGCCCTGAGATAGGGGAGACGGTGATACTCCAGGGGCAGGGGCGCAGTAGGTGTGGCTGCAAGCCTCCCTCATGATGAGGCCATCCTCAGAGCCGCGTGCTCTCTCTTACTGAATCCTGAGATCAGTGATGGGGTCCCTGACCACACTGGGACGGTGGCCCCGGGCTGTCGGCCCTCAGCTGGGCCTGCCCTGGACGGTCACTGAGCCGGGCTGAAGTCGGCCGTTCTTCCACACCTTCGATTGAGCTGTGACCTCTATGTCCTAGGTGCTGGAATGTGGCAGGGAGCAGAATACGTCATTTCACCCTCGTGGAGCTGGTATTCCACTAGTAGGGGTGACAGACCCTCCTTTCACACTGGCACAAGGAGCAGGTGTGGTGTCAGCACTATGAGGGAAGAAGGGGACAGGGACCCCGTGAGATCAGGCTGCTTATGTAGGGCGAGGCTGCCGAGACAGAGCAGCTGAGGTGGGGAGACTGTAGTGTGGACACCACACAGGAGGTAGCGGAAGTCTGCGCTGTGTGGAGGGGTGGGATGGGGTGGGTGGAGAATGGGGTGAGCAACAGGAAACTGGGACAGAGCAGCCCAGGTAGGGACTCCCAACCTGCTCCTGAGGGAGGCTGAGTGGGGCTCTGCAGGGATGAAGGGACACTGAAGCTGCTCAGTGGGGGTCTCTGTGGAGACTCCTGAGGCCCCAGAAGTCCTCCAGGCTCAGAAGGAGGAAGCTTGGGGCTGACAAGGGACAGGTGGGCAGCTGACGAGGGGAGAGCACTTCCCAGCTGGGACACCTGGGTCAGTGGAGGAAAAGCGGGTGTGTACCACCAGATCCTGGATCTGGCAGTGCCCCTACTCTGCATGTACTGTGGGTAGGGTGGTCGTAGTTGAGCAGGGCTTGGGCCTCCTGTTTGGTACATGGCCTGGTGTCCGTTGTCACTGCCAGCCGGGAGCAGGTACCATGCAGCGAGTGGCTGATGGTGCATACGCCTGAATGCATGGCAGTGGGTTTTTTGCCCCTGCCCTGTCCCTGGCTCACTCATTCAACCCAGCCCAGCCCTTGTTTTTGTAGGGAGTCAAAACCAAAAGGTGTCTGCTTCCTGGGGCTGGGGTAAGGGTGGCCCCTTGAAGTGGGCACTGGTTCTATTTTGCAGAAAGAGGTAACTGAGGCCCAGAGAGGGAAAAGTACTTGCCCAGAGTCACTCAGCAGAGAAGGGGCAGGGCCTGGACTTGAACTGAGCCAGTGTGTATAAAGGAAGGAGCCTGATTTACTGGGGGTAGTTGGTCCGTGGTGGCTGTTATTACAGAGACACAAGTGCCTGCCTCAGCAGGTAGAGGCAGGGCCAGCATGCAAGGCCAGGCCTAACTCCTTGCACTGCTTTCTCTTTCCCAGCAGCCCCTGCTGCAATCGAGCCTGCTATCTGTTTGACTCTGAGATGGGGCCCAGATTGGGGGAGCACTTGACAAAGTTCACAGAGAAGATGAGGGGGCTTTCTTCCTCTTTGGAGAACAAAGATGTCCAGTCTGTATCTCTCGAGTGGCCATGTCCTTGGGTGGCTGTGGAGTATAGCTGCTCAGTCACCTCTGTCTGGCAGTGGGGCCTGGTGCCATCCACTCCACTGCCCAAGAAAGATCAGGAGAGAGCATGTCTTCAACGCCATTTATCGAAATAAGTTTGTCGATTCAGCTCATTACACTTAATTAGAATTATTTAATTAGAATCTTAATAAAGGAGTAAAGCAGGAAGGAGGCTGAGAGCGGAGGTAAGAAGATCCGTGCTGAGTGTGTGAAGTAGACCCTGCTAGGGTGGTGGAGGGGCTCCAAGACCTGGCCTAGGCTCACCTGGTCCTTTACCTGGTAGCCCTGTGGCAGCCCTGGACTGACGGCGCTGGGCACAGGGAGCAGGGCCTATTTCCAGCACTTGGGGCACTCGGCTCAGGGAGGGAGCAGCAGCCAGAGGGCTGTGAGGTCCACTGTGGGAGGCAGCGGCACTGTGACAGCCAGATTAGGGCCTCTGGCCTGGCCTGGACTTTGTGGAGCAGGATGTCTGGGCACAGATCTGGGCTGGTGCTAGATGAGGGCTGAGGGCGAGTGCAGACTGAAAGTGAGAAATCTGAGGCAGCAGGCAAGTGTGGGGAGATTGGGGCAGGTAGAGAGGTTCAGAGCAGGGACCTGGAGCCACATGGCTGGCTTTTGTTCCAGTATCACCATAGTAAGTTCCCTTGGCAAGTTATGGCCCCTGTAGATTTCCTTATCTACAAATGGGGTTAGAATGGGGCCCACCTCTTAGCCGAGTGAATATGGATCCAGAACGCGGAGAGAATCCTGGTGCTTGGTGACTGCCACGTACCTGTCTGTGGTGATTGCTATTCCTGCCCGGTGGAGCAGTGGAGGAGGTGGTCAGTCGTACAACCCTGAGGATCAGGGACTTTCCTGGACGGAGCACAGCTTGGGGGGCAGTGAAGCTGCAGTTGTGGGTGAGCTGTCCTGAGTGAGTATGGTGGCATTGTTGCCGCCCACCCACCTCCATGCCTTCTTTCCCTATTCCCTAAAGAACCATTTTGTTGAGAGTCCTTGCTCTTCAGGAGAAATGGAGCTCTCAGTCCAGCTCCAGAGAGGAGCCAGCTGAGCCCAGGCCAGGCAGGTAGCAGGGTGCTGGTTCTCAGCTGAGGTGATGAGCTGGACCTGGTTCTGTGGGCAGGGGAAAGTCTGTCTCCTGGACATGTAAACTGGTGGCCTGCCCGTGCCATCCCCTTAGGGACCCAGATCTAGGACCAAGCTGGTGATATACTGATGTGCCACCTCTCCATTTGGAACAGAACAAAACAAAATGTGGATTTGTGGTGCTTGCTGATTTCCATGATGTAAACATGCCAACCGTGGCCAATTTCAAGCTACCAACATGACACAGGGAACATGGAGTTAGGATACACAAATCAGTCCTTGCAAGCCAGCCTGAGTTGGCGTCACCATCCCACGGAGGAAGCCAGCCCAGAGAACTGCAGAGCTGCAGGAGAAAGCAGCTGCACACTGACAGCAGGCCACCTGTGCCAGGAGCCGCCCACCCGGACCTCCACTCGTGTGGCTGGCTGTTACTTGCAGCCAAGTGCATCTCATAGGTTGGAGAGCAGCAGAGCAAGGGGAAGAAAGCACCCGGGCCCAGCCTGGGGGAGCTCTCAGCATTCAGACAGCAGGCAGGGAGGAGGAGGAGGAGGCAGAGGAGGTGGCCAGGAGCCCAGCAGCTATTAGAGTTTGCCCATGAAAAGGATCTGAGTTTGCACTGGGCTCTGTACAAACTATCCTGCTGCAGAAAAAGAAGACAGAATTTTCCTGGGGTCTAGTCTATGCCTTGAGCTAAGAACTTAGGAGTCTAAGTTGGTCCTTTTTCTTTTAGTTGTTCAGTGGAAGAAGCATCTTCGCTGTCTTCAGAATCTCCTGACCATTCATTGGCAGCTTTCACTTGGGCCCTCAAAGCTCTGCTTTCAGTGGAACTTTTTTCCAGATGGCCAGAGGCCATCATTTAATTAATTAATTAATTAACTGTAATTTAATTAGCTGTTTCAGTAGTACATAGCACAGGCTGCTTGGTTCACATCCCTGGACACAACTGGATTTTCCCTGCCTTCGGGCCCAGGTAGACCAGATGATCATCTCCCTTGTCTCGCTGGATATATCTCTGTCCTGCTCTCCTCACAGTAATTTCCAAGCTGGTCAAGTTTCTTGGATAAAAACAATGGAAGTGGATTAATTTAAGCAGAACAAAAACTTACTAGAAGGACATCAAGTTGCTCATGGAATTGATTGGAGAAACAGGCGTGGGGAGAGGACAGGTGTTGAGGCAGGAATGGTGGCTGGGGCCACAGGCAAGGTGCTTCTGTAGGAAGTGTCTGGTTCTGCGTCTGTGGTAGGGCTACCATTTCTAGACTTCAGCACATCCACTGTTCCCATGGATGATTTCCACTGACCTCCATGACACTTTGTGTCCCTCAGGCTCAGGGTAGGCTCTTGATTGATAGAGGCAGGTGACAAATGTCCGCTTCTGAGTTAGGAAAACAGAGCTACCTTCCTGTCCCCAGAAGTTTGGATGGTGAGCAGGAAAAAAAGGCACAAAAAATGAGCAAACACCCACATGGGCTAAACAAGTGCTAACTTTTTTTTAGTTTTTTGAGACAGGGTCTTGCTTTGTAGTTCAGGCTGGTCCTGAGCTCAGCCTCCAACTCACATCACAGCAATCCTCCTGCCTCTGCCTCCCGAGTGCTGGGATTACAGGCGTGAGCCTGGCACTGTGGTATGTGGTACTGATTGCAGGTGGGCGTGAGTCACCACGCCTGGCATTGTTGTATGTGGTTACTGGGATCGAACCAGGGACCTTGAGTTTGCAAGGCAGATGCTGGAACCACTGAGTGAAATACCTGACCTGGTGCTAGCGTTTTTACCACACTGTCCCAGGTTAATCTTGGCAACGATCTTGGGGGAGGTGCTACAACTTGATAAGTGGAAAACAGGCTCCGACTTCCTTGGTCACCCCAGCTCTGGGGGAGCAGCGAGAACCAGGCTGACACTGTGGATGTGGGGGAACTCTGGAGCAGTCACCCCAAATTTGGCCTGACATCAGTGTTGGGCCGCAGCAAGGCAGAAAGGGCCTGTCTGTTCTGAGTTCTTCCGATTCTCGACAATCCTACCATAGGCCTGCGTGGTACAGGTCCTGGGCCAAGGGGGCGCCGTTCTGGGGACCACGGTAGCTACAGCCAGGTCAAAAAGTTTCTTACCAAAGGCCAATGGCATGTAGGGAACATATGTTTTCTGTCAGGCCCTAGCACATGGGAATCTGTCATCCTGAGGTGGGGCCCACTATGAGGAAACTCCGAGTCCTGCTGAGATCTGTGGAAGAGCTGTGCACAGGGCTGCTCAGCCCACGGGGGGAAGAGGGGAGGGGACCTGAAAGAAAGGGGCCAGCAGAGCCCAGGCATGGAGGGAGGGCCTCCGTGACAGGCCCCTGTGTGGAGGAGGGCATCTCCCACGGTGGGCTGAGGCTTGTCAGGGCAGCCACCTCCACCCTCAGACTAGGGCACCTGAAGGCAGTGTTCTCCTGAGAGGGTGGGAACGAGATTACCCTGAAGGGGTCCGAGGGAGGTGCAGAGACCTGCTGAGGCTAACACCCAGGGACTGACTAGCTGGGAACCTCCTGCCTCCCAACGGGGACCGAGGGTGACAGCGTGAGGTGTGGCTTTAGGAATGTGGCTCCTGAGCCAGGCAGAGGGAGCAGCCTTCGGGCCCAAGAGCCTGCTAGGGTGCTGACTCGGCCCGTCAGAAGTGGCTCTAGTTGTTCTGTCCTGCGTGTTTGTGTCCTTGGCCAGGTTCCTGGGTATTGCCTCATCCCACAGAGGCTGACAGATGTGCACAGCTGGGGGAGGAGCTCTCTGTGGAATCTAGCCCCACTCAGCACAGGCCTGGGCCCTGCATCAGACTCTGGGCTCTAGCCCACTCTCCACGTGCCTCCTTGTGTGGTCCTCTGCAGTGCTGCAACCTCCCCAGGCCTCAGTTTCCTCTGTGCCACGGAGGGCCCTTCATTCCTCAGACATGGACTAAGTCTGGGCTTGTCTCTAAGTTCAATGTCTAGGGGAATATGGTTTGTTTCTGGGGTATTTCCCCGACTGTTTTAAATTTTATTTTTAAAAATTATGATAGAGAGCCAGGAATTTAGCTCAGTGGTTTCAGCACCTGCCCTGTTAGCGTAAGGTCCCAGGTTTGATCCTCGGCAATTACATACCACAATGCCAGGCATGATGGCTCACGCCTGTAATCTCAGCACTCAGGAGGCAGAGGCAGGAGGATTGCTGAGTTCGAGGCTGAGTTCAGGACCAGCTTGAATTACAAAGTGAGACCCTATCTCAAAAAACTAAAAAAAAAAATTATGACATAAACTGGATGCAGTAGTGCACTTCTGTAATCCCAGTTACTCAGAATCCTGAAGCAGGAGATACACGTTCTAGGCCAGCCTGGATAACTTAGCAAGATTTCATCTCCCAAAAAAAGCCCCCAAATCAATCAAACAAACAAACAAATAACCACTGGAAATGTAATTAAGGCCAAAGTCTTGATATACATATTTAAATAGAATTTTATATTTTTATATTTAAGATTTTTTAAAACATTTTTTGCAAGACATATTTATAGGCAAGAAATTTTCTTAGTTTTTGTTTGTCAGAGAAAATCATTTCTCTTTCATTTTTAAAGGATCATTTTGCCGGGTACATATTTATAGGTTGGGGGAGTTTTTTCTTCCTCTCTGAACACTATATATTTCATGCAACTTTCATCTTGTTTGTGTGTTTCTGAAAAGTCACCTGTAGTGATCTTGTTCCCTTATGGGTGAGACATTTTTTTTCTCTCTGGGTTCTTGTGGGATTCCTCCCCCCTTATCTTTGATCTTCTGTAATTTGAAGCAGATAACCTAGGTGTAGGTTTTTGGTTTGGGGCTTTCTGTATCAGTTCTGATTAGGGTTCTCTGAGCTTCCTGGATCTTTGGGGAAACTTCTCAGGTATTACTGGTTGATATATTATTCCTATTCCTTTCTCTGCTCTTTCTGGTACAGTGGACCATTGACTTATGAACTCAGTTCATTCACGAGGGCTGGTTGTAACTCTTGTTGATCAACTGAAGGGTCATTGTCCTCTACACAGCCTTCAAAATCTCTTTCTTATGTACAGACAGATCTCAGTGTCCTTAGAGAGATACTGGCTTGGGATTTCTCAGCTAATCCCACACAGGAAGGGGTGTTGTAAAGTTCCTTGCAGAACTCTTTAAGGGTCAAATCTGTGAGACCATCTGGAAGCATCAGCGGCCAGTATTTGGGTTGTAACTCAAAACTTTCTTCAGAAGTTAAAACTCAAATTCAGGTCCTAACCCAAGCTATTTGTATGTCGGGGTGGTTTAATTCAAGGGTCTACTGTATTCCCATCACACATATGTGGTACCTTTTGCACCTGCCCCCTCCCTACCCCCCATTATAAGCCTGACGCCGTCCTCCAGCACAGCTCGTCATCACCTTAAGTGACCCCCACCTGCTTCCTGTCCTGAGTTTGCTCATCTGACGTGCTGAGCACATGGCCACACACCGTCTGGCCTTTGTGACTGGCTCCTTTCACGCATCATCACCCGGTCAAGGTTCGTAACGTTGTGGCCTGTGTTAAGACTTCATTCCTGCCTCCAGCCTGAGGTGTGGCTGCTCTGGTGTCAGGCTCAGAGGACAGAGACCCCACGGGGGACATCTCCAGCCCTGTCTGCCTGCGGTGCTGAGCTCCCTTCTGTGCTTTGATGTCATCAGCTGTTAACATCCTCAGTGTGACCAGCATCAGCACCCGGGCTCTGTGCTCTACCCGTGTGCTCTGGGAGGGTCCTGCGGGAGTCCTGGACCCCAGGGTTCCCTGACGTGTGTATCTGCTCCTTAGTCACCTCTTCCAGTCCCACCCCAGCTGCAGCCTGCAGCCATCTGCCCATGGTTCATACTGCTGGGGCCCTTGCATGTGGGGTGGGTGTCTTCTTGGGTGCTTATCAGAAGTTGGCATGAGCTCAGTTCTTGTCTGTGCTCTTTGCTGACTCTCAGAGAATGGCAGGCACCTGAGCTGCCCTGTTGCTCGCTTTTCCCATCCTGCTACTTCTCTCCAGATCAGCTCAGGGAGCAGAACAGGTCGGCCGCAGCAGCAGATATCCCAGGAGGAAATGTCAGCCTCCCCTTGCGGCAGGCTTCCCTCCACTAAATACTGTGTGGTTCTCCCGGTGCCTCTGCAATTGTACTTGGCTGAGAAGAAGGGAGAATCCCTAGCTTCACAGCCCTTAGGAATCCCCGTCCAGCACTCCAGTCTTCAAGAGGTGGGACAGATGGTCAATTGTCCCCTCAGTAATGTCTGCAGGGAGCGTCTGACCACAGTTTGGGGGTCTTTTCTTCAGAATTTGTTGTTGCCAGTGGAGGACTACTCTGCCATCAAGGAAGATAAACTTCAGTCCTCTGTAGGACAATAGATATATCTCTGGACTGTAATGTTAAATGAAATAAATCAGACCTGTAACCCTAAATATCACATAGTTTTTCTCATATGAGAAATCAAAATATAAATAAATTTCAAAGCAAAATAATAAATAATAAGACAATAGGGAGATAGGTCTTTTGCAAAAGGAAAGGGAACCAAGAAATAGAAGAGAGGAAAGGTGAGAGTGTCTTAGTTACTTTTCTCATTGATGAGACAAAATACCCAACACCCACAGGTTAAAGGGGGAAAGGTTTATTTTTGGCTCATAATTTGTAGAGGTTTTAGTCCAGAGTGGGCTGGTTTGAAGGCAGAGTGGCACCACAGAGGAGAAACAGTTCATGGCAGAGCAGGGAGGAGGCAGCAGGCGGCAGTGACAGCAACTGCCTGTCCCTTTTTCTGTCCCTTACATTCTACCCAGGCAGGTACCACTCATACCCAGAATGGGGCACCCTTAACCCCAGCATCACATATCCTAATTCAGCCACCTCCAAAAATCCTCACTGTCATTAACTGCATGAGGCTTTGGGGGAACATCTAGCTACAAGCCATATTGGAGTGTATGAGAAAAGAATTAAGATTATATAATGTACATGTATCGACTCCCCATGAGGAATGTAATCATTATGTATTGTAAACATGTATAATAGAAATAAAAATTGACTAAAGAATTTGTGATTGTGACTGTTACTTCTGATTTGCCAACTTCATTGGATTAAGAAAGGCCCTAGAAGGGCCAGAGATATAGCTCAGTGTTTCTGGTGCCTGCCTTGTAAGCGCAAGGTCCATGATCCTGGTGATCGAACATACAACAATACCAGGCATGGTGACTCACGCCCACCAGCAATCAGTACCATATACCACAGTGCTGGGCACAGTGGCTGACGCCTGTAATCCCAATACTCGGGAGGCAGGAGGCAGGAAAATTGCTGTGAGTTCGAGGCTCACATGGGCTATATAGTGGGGTCGGGGCCAACCTGAACTACAAAGAGAGACCTCATCTCGAAAAAAAAAAAAAGGCCTAGCAGGTGGGTATGGTAGCTTATGCCTATCATCCTAGCACCCAAGAGGCAGATGCAGGAGGATTGCCTTGAGTTCAAAGATAACTTGGGCTACAGAGTAACTTTAGGGTCAGCCTGAACTATAAAGTGAGACCATGTCTCAAAAAACTAAAAAGAAAAGAAAAGAAAGAAAGAAAGGCCTAGCAAAGCGCTATTCTGAATGTGACCAGGTGGCTCCCAGAGATGTGGCTCTGGAGTCTGTCTGGCTTCTAGCAGCCTCCTCTTCGACACTGTTCCCCTGCTGTACTTCCAGGTGGCCATGAACTAAGCAGCTTTACTTCTCCACGCCCTTCCACCATGAGGTTTCTGCCTTAGAACCTGCCAACCCCGGAACCCTCTGAAACCGTGAGCCAAGTGAAGCCTCTTCTCCTTTAATTTGTTGTTGTTGGGTACTGTGTCTAACAGTGGGAAAATGATAGTGATGCTCCATGATTTTCTTTTCATGATGCTGAGGATTGAACTCTGGGCCTTGTACATCCTAAGTGTACACTTTACTACTGAGCTACACTTCCAACTCTATCAATTTTTTTTTTCTTTAAGGTTTTTTGAGGCAGGGTCTCGCTTTGTGGTTCAGGCTGGCCCTGAGCTCAGCCTCAAACTCACATCACAGCAATCCTCCTGCCTCTGCCTCTCGAGTGCTGGGATGACAGGCGTGAGCCACCACGCCCGGCACTGTGGTCTGTGGTACTGGTTGCTGCTGGGGTGAGTCTCCACACCCAGTATTGTATGTGGTTACCGGGGATCGAACCTGGGTCCTTGGTCTTATAAGACAGGTGCCGGAACCACTGAGCTAAATCCCTGGCCCCAGCCCTATCAGTTCTTAACCCCAGCTCTGTTCCTAATTGTAAATTTTGGAGCAAATGGAAAGCTCTTCCCAATACCCTGTTACTCATATAGCTCCAGCCTTACAGTCCTAACAGGTGTATCACAGGGCAAAGTGAAGAAGAATGTGCTGGTCACATCTGAAGGTGCTCGGAGGATGTGACTTTTGCTGACAGGACAGTCAGAGAGTTGCATGTCCCAAGTCCTGAAAACAGGAAGGAGTGTGGGTCAGAGAAAGACCTGTATGTTTGGGACAAAGAGAATGCGGGAGCTAGGGTGGGCGGGGGTGGGCCGGGCTCTTGTGGCAGCAGCACTCTCAGCCGCAGATCACTCACTGCGCACATGCTACGGATCTGTTAGTCACAAAGTGGAGACGACTCCAATTGTCTTTCCTTCATAGATGGAGGCTTGCAGCTTGCTGAAGTAGGTGAGGCAGGTATGCAGGGAGACTTGGATTTGAACCTGAGTCTAGGCTGGAGCTTCGCCAGCATGAAGCCGGCCTGGTTTTTCACCTGTTCAGCTGTTCTGTGCTCCATGATCCTGGTAGAACCATAGGGAGTGTCTGTCCTGTGCCTTGCGTATCCTTTCTTCTTGTCCACTGCCTTCTCCTGAGGGCCTATCTGCGGCATGGACAGTTCCATCTCCGAGGTAGAAGAGGTCTAATTGGCCAGAGAATTAAGGGCATCAATGCCTGCAGACCTGCGTTCAAGACTCCACACTGCCCCCCTCTGGACTATGTGATCTTGGGCCAGATTCTTCTTTCTCGGATATGGATTCAGTTTCTTCATTTGTCCAGTACTTAGACTTCTTAATTTATTTTATTCCCATTTCTGGTTGGCTCAGAGGAGGGAAGCAAGGAAGTGATACCCAAGTCCTTGCATCTAGCCAGAACTTTTTCCCCTGCATCTGACAATTACACTTCACGTGATGATGTCGAGAGTTTTACAGAAGTCTGGGCTTCTAAATACGATGGCCCTCGGGCTCTGGTGATGGGCTGGCTAGGGCAAGTTGCAGCCCGAGCCACCTCTCCTCCCCACAGCCATGTTTGTTACTGTCTAGCAACTGAGTCTGACTTCCTTGGCCCCCATCTAATCTGCACAGGCTGCAGCCGCCAACCTCCAGCAATACCATACTGTTGCCAGGGGCCACATGCCTGAATCCGTACTTTCTACATTCTGTGACCATGTGCTTGTGGTGTGTGTCTGTGTGCTAGGTGCCACATACATGTGTGGGATGTGTGTACATTCACATTGGGTGAAGGCATGTGTGTGCACATATTTATAGTATGCATGTTCATGTGTGCATAGTATGGTATGTGTGCAGGTGTGTGTGTGTGTATTAATAAATGCAATAGTGACATGTAGAGCTCAGCACTGTGGCAGGGGTGGGACATCTGTGAGGATCAACAATGTCAGTGTCTTTTCCTGTTTTGCTCTCACCCCAGGCACAGCTCCCACTGATCCCCAAGCAGGTGGGAGGTGTGATGGGGGAAGCCAGAGTCCCAGAAGTCCTCAGTCATTCTCACAGCAGCCCCCTCACTTTCCTGGCACCAGGAACTGGTTTTATGGAAGACAATATTTCATGGTCCAGAGTGTGGGGATGATTCAGGTATATTACATTTACCGTGTACTTATATTTCTATTATTTTTACATCATAACACTGATGACATGACTGTATAACTCTCTGTAATGAAGAAATGGGAGCCCTAAGCTTATTTTTCTGCAATTTGATGGTCCTAGATAGATGTGATAGGAAATACATCCAGTATACCTCATAATCTCATTTCGACCTGACACCAGATACAGCGGAATTGTCACATGTTACTCACTAATAACACTCTGATGTGAATTTGCAAGCAATGCATTTGTGATGGCCTCTGTGTACTCAAACCTCTCCTCTAATGTTAATCAGTATTTGCAGCCATTCCTCAATGCTAGCCTCACCACCCAGCTCCACCTTAGACCCTCAGGCGTAAGGAGTGAGCTGCCTCGATTCCTCACATGCACACTTCACAGAACGGTTCATGCTCCTATGAGAATTTAATGCCACACTGATCTGACATGAGGTGGAGCTCAGGAGACAATGCCAACAATAGAGAATGACTATAAGTACAGATGAAGCTTCACTCACCCACCCACCCACTACTGATCTTGTGCTGTGTCCCCTGATTCCCACAGGCCACTGACTGCAGCCAATCTGGGCTGGGGTTGGGGATCTCTGCATTCCTGGTTATAGACTCTCACCCTGAGCTCAGTCTAGAGTTCAACTTTGGTTCCAGGCTCAGACACAAGGTTGGCTCTGGACTGAGCTTTGACCTCAGACCTTATTCTAGACTGAGCCCTGGACCTGGTTTCAAGCTGAGCCCTGAATTTGCTCCCAGACTGAGACCTGATATTTGTTTTAGATTATTCGACACCAATTCTAGGCTGAATTTGTACTACAGACTAATGTCTCCACCTGGCCCCAAACTAAGGTGTGACTGATCAGAAATCCCTTCAGGATATTTCTAAAACCCCAGCTCTGACCTCAGGCCCTGGCTGAACTGACTAATTTTCAGGCAGCAAACCAACACTTGACTTTAAAGCATTCCCAAATGGGAACCCAGAATCTAAGGGATGTTAGTGTTTCACCAAGTAGAGCTGCAGACACTATGCACAAGGCATGGAGTGGGAGAGCAGGCAGTGACGATGGCCACCCCAAAGGACGACGAGTGACCACGGCTGGCATCCCAATACAGCGCGGTGCAGTGGAAGGACTCCAGCTCCTGAGGCCACAGCCACGGCCCAGATGAGGCGCCATGTGTTAGTAACATTGCTTTGAACCAGTCATGGGGCCTCCTTGAGGTTCTATGTCTTTGTTTGAAAATGGGCCCATTGACTTTCCCTTCTGGCCCTATGGCTCTTTCAGTTACTTTTCTGTCTGACCCTTGGTCTTCTTACACACTGTCTCCTTTGCCTGGGCTACTCTTCTGCCCTTATCTGACCCTGTATCTTCAGTGTAAAATGTCCCTTCCTCCAGAAAGTCTGCCCAAAACTCCTTGTGGTGAAAATAAGATGCATCATACCAGGCCTACAGTACTGTTGGCAGGTAGCCTGTCCCTCTGAGCTGGTCGCCAGCCAGAGCTGCCAAGGTCCAGGGACTGATCCAGACCCACCGAGGAAACTTAGTTGTCTCTGACTCGGGATGGCTCTGAAGGGCCATTCTCACTGCAGACTCCCCACAGCTGACACTGGACCTGTACTACAGCTCACTCCTTTTTTCCCACCTGCCTAGCTCCCTGTCCCTCCCTTCCCAGATACTGACTGTGTGTCTCTACTGCATGCTGCTCTCCAACTCAGATTCTGCCTCCAAAAGACCCAACCAGGAACATCTCTAGGCCAAGTCTCAAGTTACCCCCACGGCCCTTTGTTATCTTGGGGACATTCGTGACTTTGTCTCTGAGTCTTATATTCCTGGTCTATCTCCACTAGAACTATCATGCCCAGGCTCAAACACACAACACTGGTGTCTTGTGATGTAACTAGAGCTCATTGGGGAACACTCAGGATGGGGAGGACAGGAAGGCCACAATCCCCCAAACTCAGCAACCTCAGCACGGGATCTCAGCACAGCCAACACGTCCTTGCTGATGTTCTGAGCCAGTGAACTGGACGTTCTACAATCTCTAGGGAAGAGGACCCATCCCATCCTGCTGGCCTGAGAGGGAGGAGGAGACGTGTAGCTTCAGGCAACAGTGGGAGGGGTACTTGCAAGAGCAATGGTTAATTCTGTGTTAACCTGATGAGGCAGAGATGGCCAGAGAGATAGCAAGGCCAGTTGTTTCGGGCGGGTCTCTGAGGCATGGGCTGGTGAGCTGAGCATGCGAATCACCAGCCTGAGGAAGGACGCCACACGTGGGCATCATCCAGTCAGTGGAGAGTGCGAACAGAACCCAAAGGTCCTGGAAGGGTGAACTCTCTGCCGCAGCCCAGACATCCACCTCCCGCTCTCTGATATCATAGCTTCTGGCTCTTGGGCCTTTGGGATCCAGTACCATCAGCTCTTCTGAGACTCCAGCTTGTAGGCAGCAGGGACACCACAGGGCTTCTCAGCAACCTAATCATATGGAGAAACTCTCATAAAGCATCTCCTCTTACATAACCCTCCAGATTCCCTATTTGTCTTGTTTTTCTAGAGAGCTCCACCTAAGACCCAGAGGCCCAGAACTGAATGTCAAGGACAGTAGAAGAGCCTTGAAAAGTCCAGGTGCACAAGAACTGACATACGTACCGATGGTGACATAGCTGTCCCTGCCTCCTAGGTGACCTTGCTGAGCCAGCTCCACTATGTTACCCAAGCAGAGCCTCCAAAGCCTCTAGACCTGCTGTTACAAAAAACATATTTCGGGCGGGGGATATAGCTTAGTGGTTCTGGCACCTGTCTTGCAAGCGCAAGGACCCGGGTTCGATCCCTGGTAACCACATACAATACTGGGCGTGGAGACCCACGCCCAGCAGCAACCAGTACCACATACCACAGTGCCGGGAGTGGTAGCTCACGCCTGTAATCCCAGCACTCAGGAGGCAGAGGCAGGAGGATTGCTGTGATGTGAGTTTGAGGCTGAGCTCAGGGCCAGCCTGAACTACAAAGCGAGACCCTGTCTCAAAAAACCTAAAAAAAACAAAAAACAAAAAACACACACTTCCAGTGGGGAATGGTGGTGCACGCCTGTAATCTCAGGACTCCAGAAAGCCGAGAGCGGAACATTGGAAGTTGGAGCCTGTCTCAAAATACAGAAAATGAAAAGAGCTGGGGTTGTGGCTTAGTGCAAAAGGCCCAGAGTTCAATCCCCGGGACTACAGCAAAACAAAACACCCCAAAATAAAAATAGAAACACTCAGTGCCTTCTTAGGGCAGGGGCTGAATCTGCCTTGTTCTCTGCTCTGTGACTATGTTGCTATGGACACATCAGTAACCAGATCAAGAGGTGAAGGAAGAAGAACAATTTCCAAAGCTAAAGCATTAAGCGCATTGGGATAACTGGAGAGCATTGCTTCTAGAAGTTGGATCTTAGGAAAGGCCAAAAACCCACAGAAGTCTATTAATAGACCCTATTAATAAACACCAGCCAAGGTAAATGTTAACAGGAAGTACCTCTGCGAACGCTGGCGGTCTGTGGCAGTACTACAGTACTGTACAAGGCATGGAGTGGGAGAGCAGGCAGTGACGATGGCCACCCCAAAGGACGACGTGTGCTCCATGCCTGGCAGCAAGGTGTCCTTCCTCCTGTCTGCTGGGAGGTCTTCAGCCTGGGCACTCCTCCTCGTGCCCTGAGGCTGCTGCCGCCTGGAGTCCCCTGCCCCCCTCCCTTCAACCCTCGGGCTCTTACTACACTCAGGAAGGCTGTTCGATTCTCAGAGGCTTCACTTGCCTCTCCTCCGAGAACACTTTTCTGACCCTAGTTATAAGTAGCACTGCTGCTCCAGTCTCTTTTTTTCTGAACTCCCTAGCCCTGTTTTAATTTCTGGGAATATTTCAAGGTGAAATTAGAGATATAAATTAGAATATATATGTGTTTGCACTTATTTAAATAAATGAACCCTCCATTCTAAGAGAGGCAGACAATGATATTTATTTTTGTTTTCATTGTGGTACTGGGGAATGACCCCAGAGGGTTCACATTGAACTATGTCCCCAGACTTTTACTTTGTTTTTTTTTTTTAAAGACAAGTTCTTGTTAAATTGTTAAGTTGCCAAGACTGGACTCAAACTTGGAATTCTTCTGGCTCAGATTCCCAGAGTTGTGGGGTCACAAGTGTGTACTTCTACACTACTTTGTATTTACGAGGCAGATAAACATCCTTCATTGCCGTCTCTCTAGCACCTAGTATAGTGCCTGACCGTTGGCCACAGAAGAGTTACAGACCTTTTGCAGCAGAGCTCTCTAAAAGCTACGCACTCTCATCCTGGGAAGACATAAGACAATATACCCACACTAATCAAAACTACACAGGATAAAAACAAACCTTTATCTGGGCATACACCTGTAATCCCAAATTTGAGCCCATCTGGAACAATTTAACAAAATCCTGTTTAAATAAAACAAAAAGAAAAAGGCTACAGATGCAGCTCACTGGGAAGGTCTTGGGCTTAATCTGCAGAATCACAAAAACAAACCAACAAAGAAAGAAACAAACAAACGAACCAAATCTTTAGGACACCTGGCCCATCCATTTCTCCCAATGAGTCCTAACACATCTTCTCTAAAGGTTAATACACATGACTTCTTATCTCAAGCTAAAAGACCTCTATAAGCCGGAAGAAATGGTTTTGTCAAACTCTACCTGGAAGCATATAATTTTAAGCACAATGCAGGTGCTCCTGGAGATCTACAAGGTACTGGACGATCCAGAAACAAACATTCTTCAGTCACATTTGCTGCCTGAACCCTGACCTCTCATCCTGACAGTGTGACTCCATTCTTGGAGACTTACCTGCTATCCCCTTAGATGGTGAGATCTGGCCTGAATAAATTCTTATCTTTCCTCCTATCCTTCCGTGGGTAAATTCTTTTCACTGCCCACATCAGTGACTCTACATTTACTGTCTAGCAGGGTGTGGAAAGCAGTGCTTGGTTTTGCAAGGGACACTCAGTCAAACTGTGCCATCGAGTAAGTGTGACTTGAATGGACAGAGTCTCTGATCCCAACCAGATCCCCCCTTTCAGGTGATGTAGACAGTTAGCCAGGTGATTTCTCCACCATGGAGAGTATGGTTTGTTAATTGTGATATGTCATCCTGACTTAAGAACCACCTAACCGATTAGTAAAGCTGCGGATGTGTCTCTAAATGATTGATATATAGGCCACAAATTAGGGATAAAAGACCCTCCCTGGATGTGGGTGATACCAACCAATAGGCTTGTATCCTAGATGGAATAAAAGAGGAAAGAAGGAAATCGCTTCTTTCTTTGAAGGAGCTCTGGTCTTTGCCACTGCCTCCCCATGTTGGCGGCCAGTTCCTTCAAACTTCCAATGCAGTCTCTTCAGCTTTCCAAGGCAGCTTAACTTGCTGACAGAGATTTTCCACTCTGACTCTATAGTAAACTCCTAGGCTTTCAACTTTTGACTGCTCCTGGATCTTCTAGGTCTCAAAGTAGATTCCACAGATGGCTACTGGGACTTCTTTCTTTCTGATGCTGTAAGCATACCTAATAAATCCCTTGTGTGGTCATACATGTATAATGTACTGATTCTGTTCTAGCAAACCCTAACTTTTGTTATCATTTTGTTTTGTTGAGATAGTTTTGTTATATAGTTTAGGCTGTCTTTGAACTCACTGTGTATTTCAGGCTGGAGTTGTACTTGTGACGATCCTCCTTCCTCTGTCTCCTTAGAGGTGGAATTATACATGTACCACCACACCTGGCTAAGGAACACTAACTAATATAGATTTTAGTACAGAGAAGTGGGGTGCTGTTGTAATGCTATCTGACCAGGTGGTTCAGAACTCATTGGTGAGAAAAGTTTGGAAAGGTTTGAAGATACCTGCTGGAGAAGCAGCCCTGGAATGGTGCTGGCTGAGCTCAACGGAAGATTCTGGTCAGAGTTCAGAAGACTAGAATGCTGATTAAAAGGTAGAAAGTAAAGACCAGGTTAGGAGGTTTCAGTTGGGAAGAAGGATTCCACTGGCAATTGGATTTCAAACCATATTCTGTAGCAGAAAATTTGTCTACATTTTGCTCATGTCCTGAGACTTTGCGGGAAACTGCGATTAAGGATGGTATACCAACTGATTTGATGCAAGAAATTTCAAGGCAGCTCAACATTCAGACTGTGGCATAGATACTGCTAGCAGTCTTTAGTGACGTTCACACTGAGAAACTGTTGTGGTAGATTTATTGCTTACAGTGTTATAACTCTTAGTGGTTTAGCAGGATCAGGCCAAGAAGAATCAAGAATGTACGCGGAGGTTGGAGGCAAGTGTATAGTTTTAAAATGCTGTGGACTGATGTGGCATTTATTTGTTTGTTTGTTTATATATTTAGCAGTACTAAGGATTAAACTCAGGATCTTGCATTTGCCAGGTAGGCAACAGCGCTAGTGAGCTACATCCCTGGCCCTGATGGGGAATTTTTTTGATGAAGTGATTGGCCTGGAGTTGACAGTGAGCAGCGTTTATATAGATCAAGGAAAAGAGGGGCAGGGATAAAGGAGGAAGGTATTTAATAGCCTGTTTATTGGTTTAGGAAGTTATACCCAGTTTATATGATTGGGTAAGTAAGTATGTTAGAATTTACCTCATTTGCATATGGTGGGAAAGTAGGAATTATATAATCTTGCCAAGACAGAAATTTTTTTTTTTTTTGAGACAGGGTCTCGCTTTGTAGTTCAGGCTGGCCCTGAGCTCAGCCTCAAACTCACATCACAGCAATCCTCCTGCCTCTGCCTCTCGAGTGCTGGGATTACAGGCGTGAGCCACCACGCCTGGCACTGTGGGATGAGGTACTGGTTGCTGCTGGGCATTATTCTCCACGCCCAGTATGGTATGTGGTTACCGAGAATCGAACCCAGGTCCTTGCACTTGCAAGACAGGTGCCGTAACCACTGAGCTAAATCCCCAGCCCGCCAAGACAGAAATTTATGAAGAGCACAAGACAATGAAGGGGAACATTCCTGTGCAAGTCTGAGTAAGCCTCAGACATGTTTTGGGCATTGGAGGGATAGGAGTGGCTCTTTGTCTGCTAGGCCAGCTACCTGTAGGAAGAAAAAACCTTTTTGCTCAGAAACTGTTTTTCCAGCTCAAAACAAGAGGAAAAGAAACAAAAATGTTTTCAGTTTTCCCAGAAAGGAAGAGCTAACAAAGCTGAAGTAGAAAAGAGCTTGATTGCTGAAAGGATTAGCATTAAAAAGAAGCCAAGTATTTTACAATAGGACAAGAGAGAGATATTTTGAGTCCTGAATGAGACTTTGCTTTGAGAAGACAGCCTCAGAGCACCCCACTGGAGAAAGACCACCCAGGGAATTGGTGCACAGTGCTCAGCCCCCCAGACACTTGAGGCCATGATTCAAGGGGGCCCGGCTACTGCTTAAGCTGGTCATCCTCATGGTGCTCACAGGCATATAGAGCTCAAGAGTGTGGGGTCAGGGAGGCTTCCATGCTGATTTCAGAAGAAAGCCTGAGAGTCCGGAAGAAGGCCTGAAAGTGTGTCCCTAAGAGGGCAATGTGTAATGCTATCTGATGAACCCCAGAGTGTAGTGGAGACTCTAGGAAGTTAGAGAAGCCAGACTTCTGGCTATCTGCGTTGAGAAAAGCAGCATCAGTGAAGAAAGCCACCCTAAGAGGAATGTCATAAGAGCAGCAACAAGCAGTGCTGTAGGGTGGCACTGCCTAAGCTTTTGTAGCTTATATCTTTGTCCTAGATAATGGACATGAAGCTGTAGGATTTTATGTCTGCTCTCCCGGGTTTTGGTCTTGTTTTAGTCCAGTTTCTTTCTATATTACTATTTGTTGTTCCCTTTTAGAGTGGTAATATTTACCCTAACCCACTGTATGTTGAAAACATTAAAGTTTCTTTTTTATTTTTACAGAGGCTCATAGCTAGGAATTTGCCTTAAGTCTCATAGGAGACATTAGATTTAGATTTTTCAGTAATGCTGGAACTGTAAAATCTTTTGTGACTCACAGAGACTGACTAAATGCATTTCACATTAAAAAAAAGCAAAATGAGCCTGTTGGGGACCAGAGGAAGGATACTATTATTATTGTTATTATTAGTTTTTGAGACAGTCTTACTCTGTAATCAGGCTGGAATTGAACTCAGCTATGTAGCCCAGGCTGGCCTTGAACTCAGTGGTGAACTTCCTGCCTCAGCCTCCCAAGTGCTGGGATTATAGGTGTGTGCCATCCCACTCAGCAATGTTATTATTTAGATCTAAAATGATTCCCAAAGCTTCACATGTGTGAAGGGTTACTGAATTATGGTGGCATTATAGCTGGCTTGCTGTTAGGAATAGGGTCTGCTCAGAAAAGGCTCAGTGGCGTCATGACTTGGAGGAATATATATATATATATATATATCCTCCCTTCACACTCTGCTTCCTGGCCACCATTAGTGGAGCAGCTTTCCTACACCCAGACCCTTCCACCATGTCTTCCTGCCTTGGAGCAGGCAACTGCTACATGGATTCAAACCATGAGTGTCTGATATTGTGTCTCAGTGACAAGTGACCAAAATGATGAGTGAGGCAGCTCGGTGCCCTGGACAGTAAAGAAAACTTTCCACCCTTCTGAGTGGGAAGGTGAGAGGTTTCCGGCATCCCAGCCAAGGCCTGAGAGCTTAGAATTCTCTAAGGTAAGAGGGAGGAAGGGAGAGTTCTGGGCAGAAAGAGCTAAAGGCACAAAATCCTGAAGGCAGGAGGGAGCCTGGAAAGTTGGTAGAAGGTAAGGTAGTCCCAGTGTCCTGATCAGGGTGGGGAGAGTGGAAGAGGCATAGAAATGATGAGTCACGGGAGGACAGGGTGGGCTCAGAAGGATCTGGGCTCAGAAGGATCTAAGACTGGAAAGGACATGACTGGATCTTAAATCTGCACACCAGTATCTTCTATACATCCACAGTCTCCTCGGGAGGTATCTAGCATCTCTTGTCCCAGTGATAAATACTATTCACAATATTTTACTCATTTCACTCAGTATTTACTTAAAATGCTATGAATGGATAATACTATCACTTTACTTAGAGATTGTCATTTCTCAATGGGAAAACCAAGGTTCAGAGTGCTTTACTAGGGCCACAGTTCCAAGGGTACAGTCACCGTGTCAGGAAAGTTTTCTTTTCTAAGCTAAATCCTCCAGTTCTTCCAGCTATTCGTGGCTTTCTAAAATAGCATCCTCAGAAGTCACCTTATTCAGTGGCTTCCACTCAGAGAAAGGGACCTCACGGGCGGATGGTGAGTGCTACTCTGAGTCTACTGAGTCTCTACTCAGCCAGAGAACAGAATGAGTGAGGCTGTCTGTGCTGCCAGAAAAGAAAGTTTAACACCGTTGTTCTTGTCCAGGGCTCAGTACACAGCAGGTGAGGGGCAGAGCTGGATCCCCAGCCCGCATGTCCTGGTCTTGTCCTCGTTCTGTGCCGGGGAGCTGCTGGCTCCAAAGAGACCTGTCCAGCAGGACAAGGGAAGACAGAATATGATTCTTCTCTCCCCAGGTCCCCAGGCCTGCCTTAGAGAAAGCAAATGATCTCATTTGTTGCTTGTGAACTAAGGGGAAATTATATGTCCCCCGCCCCGCCCCCCAGTACTAGGGATTGAACCCAGGCCCCTTGGTCCTGAGCTACACACCCAGCTCTTTTTATTCTGAGGTGGGTCTCACTAAGTTGCTCAAAGTGGGCTTGAACTTCTGCCCCGGCCTCCCAGAGTGTGCTACCATGCTTAGCTTTTACCTGCAATTTGGACTGGATGGGTCCTCTGGGCTCCTGGGCTTCCTTCACTGCCCTGGCTACAGGGAGCAGGCAGGCAGAGGTGAGAGCCCACCCACGTGGGCTTTGTGAGGCTGCACCTCTTTAATAGCCCTCTTTGTCCTATGCAGGCTTCCTGTTAAAGTTGTGAGAACAGAGCAAACTTTGTCCACAGGGAAGGCCATTTTGATGCTGCAGGGCAGAATCCTGCTGGGGAGATGGGAGCTGCTCTCCTGCTACCCTAGACCAATGGCCCTGTGATGGGGGTGCTGTGTGCACCCCCCTAGCTCAGCCAGCTTTGAAACTCAACCTCTCGCTGTTCTCTGCAAAATGGTACAAGCATCTGACCGAGTGTCTGATCTTGTCCTGAGACCTTTCACCTGCCCTTCTCCCAGTCCCAGACTTTGGGGGGCTTGCCAACATTCTCTGATGAGTCATGTCTGTCTATTTGCAGGCAGCTTTATGCCCGCACCTGATCTTTGGATACAGGTGACCTTGCCTTTGTGTGATGTAGTGTGGCATTATGGATAGGCTCTGGTGTTAGGCACCATGAATTCAAATGCAGCTGTATTGTTCACTGTGTGTGTACTCTAAAGAGGTACTTAACCTCTTTAGGCCTCAGTTGCCTTATCTGTAAAACAGATGCAAAATAATATGAAGATCAGAAAAGACACTTGTGCTGAGATCTAAAGAAGGAGGAGAAAAGAGGGAAGAGAATGGCAAATGGATGAGAAGAGTATATGCAAAGGCCCTGTGACAGTAAAAGGAATCAGCGCATTGAAGAGAGAAAATTACTACAGTGGGTGAGGGCCAAGGGGCTGCAGGCTCTTTGTGTGAGACCTACCTGGTTAGCTCCTTCTACACTTTGTGCTTTGTAACTCTACAGAGCCACACAGTAAAGAGTAAGGGCTCTGGTATCAAATATCCAGTGCTTCTCCCAGATCTACTTCCCCAGCTGTGTTACCTTGGGCAAGTGTGTTAGTCAGTTCTCTGTTCCTGTAACAAGTATCTGACATAATCAACTTCTAAAGATTAGAAGCTTATTTTGGCTCACAGTTTGGGAGTTTTCAGTCCATCATCGACTGACCCTGTTGTTCTGTGGCTACGTCACATTTCGTCTTTAGCGCATGGTGAAGCCATTCGCCTCGTGGCTGGGACATGAAAGAAAGCAAAGAGAAGGGCCAGGTCCCAGTAACCCTCCAAGGGCATGCCCCAATGACCAGGACACCTGCTGGCCATGCCTTTTAAAGTTTCAAGACCTCCCAATAGCTTCAGGAGTCGGTTCCAAGCCTTCAACATTTGGGCATGGGAGAGAGTCCGGGTCTACACTATCGCTCAAAGCCGGGCGTGGTGGGACACACTGGTCATCGTGTGTTGGTGCACCAGTCTTTCGAGGCTCAGAAACTCATTTCTTTCAGATCCTTATAACTGCATAATTTGGGAGGGTGGGGGCCACAGCAGCTGGCTGAGAACGGATGCCCGCACTTCCTGGAAGGGCTGGAGAGTGGCTGACAGGGTTTGTTTCTGGTGTCCCTGGCTGGGCAGGATACTCAGTACATTTCTCTGAGCCAGTCAGGGCTGTAGAAGAATCTAGGCAGGACCCGGAGGCAGCACAGGCCTGGGGAAGGTGTGTGGGCAGCTGAAGAGCTTGGCTGTGGGCCAGGCCTCTGTCCCTTAGGGGTGCTGAATCTGCATGTTAATGTGGGCGTTGGCTGTGAGTGCTGTGGTGGCATAACCTTCCAGAACACCCTGCCTAGTCACCTTCTCTAACTCCACACAGGCCAGGCTTTCTTCTGGGTCTCATGGCAAACCCCCCCCAGACCTGCTTCTGCTGTGCTTCTGTGTCCACAACCTCCCCTACAGGGGTGCCAGGCCCAGAGTAGGCTATCCATGCCCTCCGAGTAGGATGCCAGCTCTCACACCTGCCTCCAACACTGGCAGTAACTGGTCTCAGATGCTGGTGGTTATTGGGTACAAAGCAAGCAAGGAAGAGGAGAGGGCTGCACTTCTGGTTTTAGCTCCTTCTTGAACCCTGGTCTTTGTAGCTAATTGCTAAGCCTTTTGAGGTTCTGCAGCATAAATTGAGTTTCCATTGACAGTTTAGGGGGTTCAGATTTCGTTTTTTTTTTTTTTTTTTTTAAGTCAAAGTCTTGCTATGTAGTTTAGACTGGCCTCAAATTCAGTATGTAGCCCAGGTTGATCTCAAACTCATAGGAAACTCCTTCTTCAGCCTTTGGGGTGCTGGGATCACAGACATGTGCCACCACCCCCAGTTGGGTTCAGGGGTTTTTGCTTCTACTGTCACAGCCCTCGTGTCTGCTTTTCTGCCTCCCAGATTTTATTAGCGTTATCTCTTCTGTGCTAATTGTCCTTACTGGTTTATGCCTTTAAAACAGTTCTTTTGCTTTTATGTAAGTGGGGTGTCAGAGGGAGCAGAGCTATAAATGTGTACCCAATCTGTCTCATTTAGCTAGAATTCATTGTCTTGTTGCATCTTCACAACAATGCCAAGGGGCCAAAAACACACCATGGAGAAAGATGGTCTCTTCAATAAATGATGAGAGGAAAGCTGGATATCCACGTGCAGAAGAATAAAACTGGACTTTTATCTCACACCAAAATCATCACAAAACAGATTAAAGATTTAACATAAGACTGGAAAGCATAAAACTACCAGAAGTAAATGGAGCAAATGCATGACAATGGCTTGGCCCGTCTCCTCCTCCTCCTCCTCCTCCTTCTTTCTCTTCTTCTTCCTCTTCCTCCTTTTCCTCCTCTTCCTCTTCTTTTTTTTTTTGGATATAACTCCAAAAGCACAGCAAAGAAAAAAACAAATGAATGGAATAATATTCAATTAAATGTCTCCTACATAATAAAGGCAATGATCAAGAGTGAAAATATAACTTACAGAATGGGAAAAACATATCGGCAAACCATACATCTGCTAAGGGCTAATATCCAAAATGTCTAAGAAATTCAGTTCAAAAGTAAGAGAACAATGGCCTGATTCAAAATGGGCAAAGGACCTGAATATACAAGAAAGACGCACTTGAACAGCATGTAGAGGGAAGAACGCCCAGCATCCCTAAACCTGGGGGAGTGCAGATTAAAACCACAAAGAGCTACCACCTTTCACATCTGAGAATGGCTGTCATCAAAAGGATGGGGAAGAATGTGGTCGAGGATGTGGAGAACAGGGAACTCTTCCACACTGGTGGTGGGAATCCAAATTAGTTCTAGAGTCATTATAAGAACAGGATGGACGGGGGGCCGGGGATTTAGCTCAGTGGTTCTGGCGCCTGTCTTGCAAGCACAAGGACCCAGGTTTGATTTCCCAGTAGCCACATACCATACTGGGTGTGGAGACTCACGCCCAGCAGCAACCAGTACCTCATACCACAGTGCCGGGCATGGTGGCTCACGCCTGTCATCCCAGCACTCGGGAGGCAGAAGCAGGAAGATTGCTGTGATGTGAGTTTGAGGCTGAGCTCAGGGCCAGCCTGAAACAAAACGAGACCCTGTCTCAAAAAAAAAAAAAAAAAAAAGAACAGGATGGAGGTTCTCAAACAATTAAAAAATTGAGCTACCATAATATCTAGCAATGCTACTACTGGGTATGTATCCAAGTGAAATGAGACCAGCATTTTGAAGAGAGATCTGCATGCCCATGTTCATGGTGGTGCCATTCAAATAACCAAGGTAATAAACTCACCTAAGTGTCTGTCCATGGAGAAGAGAACAAAGAAAATGTTCTATACATATAGATAGATGTTCTATATATATAGATCTCATAGAAAATGAGATCTATATATATAGATATATCTCCTATATATATCACATATATGTATATATGATATATATGATGTATATCATATATATATATATATATGTATATATATATACACACACACATAATGGGGCACCACTTAAGCTCAGAAAACTCAGAAATTCTGTAATTAGCAATAACATGGGTTAGTCTGGGGGGCATGAAGTAGAAAAGGCAAATACTGCATGATCTCATGTATGTGCAGAATCCGAGGGATGAGCTCTTAGGAGTAGGGAATGGAGTGGTGCTTAGCAGGGACAGGGGCTGGGGAAGGGAGTTGGTGACATGTTGGTCAAAGGATATAAAAGTTCAGTTAAACCGAAGACCAGTTCAAGAGATCCCTTGTACAGTATATTAATACTGCAGATCATAGATCTGAAAACTGCTACAAGAACAGACATGTTCTCACACACACCCAAAAAAGATATGTGAGGTTAAATATGTTAATTTGCCATGCCATAATGTGTAAGTATATCAATTTCAACCATCATATATACAGTTTTTATTTATCAAGTCTAAAAGATTAAAAAAAAAAAAAGGACCAGTATCACCTCATTTTCCAAACAGGAAACTGAGGCTCAGAGGGGTTGGTGGAAGAGCTAGTACAGGGTGGGATGTGGTACACCCACAGCCGTTTGTCTTCACTCTTCACACCTGTGCGAAGCTCTCCTCGAGGGCTCTGCACAGGGTGCGCCCTCCTGGCCTCACACAAGCTGGGGTCTCACCTGTGAAAGCCCCAGAGCCGAAGGATGCCACAGGGTGACTGCTCACTGGCTCCTCCACCGGCCCGTTCTCCTGGCAGAGCTGGGGCCTCGCGAGAGCACTGAACTATTTGTCCAGTGTAATTAACAACTGGAAATGACCTACACATCCGTATGTAGCAGATTGGGTAAATAAATTACGGTATAGGTATTTTAAAAATACTACTTGGCTGCTCAGAATGATGAGGTAGAAGAACATTTAATTTCATGGAAAAATGCTCCTGACATATTGGTAAATGGAAGAGGCTGATCTCCCAGGCAGTAAATGCAGCGTGATCTCATTTTACCAACAATAATACATACATATAATAACAAATTAATTAAAAAAGAATCAGCATTTGTATACTGCTACGGTTTGAATTCACCAAATGCATGGTGAAATTTATTCTCCATTGTAAGATATTAAAATGGTAGAAACCTACTCAGACTGTAGGAGTTGAAGGGCTGGTCTTTGGGAGATAATTTAAGTTAAAAGAGGCCACAAGGATGGAGGTCTAATCCTGTAGGGCTGTAGCTTTATAAGAAAAGGTGAAGCAGC